>VDFB02041998.1:0-167036 GCA_007258455.2 Sequoia sempervirens
AGCACTCTCTGGGCATCCTCCGATCGAGCCCGAACGAAAGACAACTGATCAATCCCTGCTGACTGAAGCTGAGCCAAGCTCCGAAGTGACCCCCTATCCAGTCCATCGGCCTACGAGGGTCGTGTGATAGGCCAATCCTGTCCTCTGAGAGATGTCACTGAGAAGGGGACATGACAAATTACTACCCAACTAGGTGGTAATTAGAGTATATGGCATGAAATATTGCAAGGTTAATTCACAGAAATATTTTGAGTCTCTTAAAATAAATGACTTCACACTGGGGCGCTCCTTTCCTAGCCAGACTTCCAGCGATCTGAGCATTACATGTAAAATCATGTAATCATCCATAGGTCAATCCCTATCTTGATCTACAACAGGACTCATGTAAGTTGTAGCTGATATCAACAGGGTCAGTTTGAACTAACTACGTTACATGCTATGGTCCTTCATGTCTCACTATTCCATCAGTTCAAGCACTTAACACAAAGGAATTTGGCTACTCTTAATGTTTTTGACTAAGTATGCATGTATAAGTATTACTACCCAATGTTGAAATCATAATAATCACTCTTTTATAATTTTATTTATAGATTTATCATCCATAGATTTGACTGAAACATGACAACAAATCAATCTTTTGGAAGCACTGCAATTCCTCTTTGAGGGCACAAATTTCTCTCTTCATTCCTTAATGCATTATTCCTTCCTTTAGAAGTGATGCAACATTCTTGAGATAATATTGCCTCAAATGGAATTATATATTTGCAATCATCTCATCGAATCCTTCAAGTGATGTGAAAACATGTAAACACATTTGGTCAAAGATTTACAAGGTCATTTAATGCTCTTTTTGGTACTTTCACCATATCATATTAACTTTCAATTAAATAGTGGTTCTAGGGTAGCATGGGACAGTGGAGGACGAGGGTATGTTGAGTTAGTGGCTTTCTCCATGGATAATTAGCCCCTTTAGTTGGAGGGGCAGAAGGAGTTTTCTATTGCTAATACATAGCTTCTTTTCTCTGTCCATGCTGTCACTAACTTGAAAGTTGTGCCACACAAAGTTATCAAGCATGTTCTTTGCTGTATTTATGACTGTCAATGGTGGTCATTCCTACTTTCATTCTGTCCTGCAGGGTTTCAATCTTTATTTGAGTTTTTTAGAGAGCACGAGAAAAAAACCAACATTTTGTATCTCTCTTCTCATTTGCTGATTTGTTGTATTTTGCAATCCCCTATCCTTGATCACAATGAACTACATTTATGGTACCATTAACCATTATTTAGGTACAAGGGGACATTAAATAAATGTTTGTTTTCAGTCATTTGTTGACGATTTGCATAAGGTAGAATGCATAAATACTTAAACCTTTGCAGTGGCCAATATCTTGATTTGACTTAAGTTACATTTTGTGGTGAATTCATATTGAATGTATTAATATCTCAATTGTTCCATTGCAGAGGGATCCTGTTATTCCAGCTTTTCCAGATCTTCATCTTGCACCTGCAACAATGCTGAAAGAGCTCTCTTCATATTTCCAGAGATTCTCAAGCCATAGTCGTTTAATTTCTCTTCCCGCACCTCATGAAATTGGGCCACGTGAAGCATTGGAATATCCTCAGTAATGAAATATAGTCAGTTTTGTGATAATGAGATAAAATCAATTATAATGTCAAGTCTTGAAATATATTGCAGGACAATCTGGTAGGGACCTTCTTCTCGTTAGTACTTCATCTAAATAATGCTTAGTGTCTTTCAGTCATTAAATCATTTCACCTCTTATAAGTCTATTATTTGTAGTAAAAAACCATGTTGTATCATCCGTTGCAATTTATGAGGTTCAGTTATGTGATTGAATTTCATTGATCATGATATATGGTTCTTATCTACACATGCTCAATAAATTCTAATGACACCACATATTTTTAGTATGAATAGTGGTTGTTTCTGATAGTTTCAGTTCCTTGTATTTTCTTAATCCTAGCAAGTATCAGCAACACTATTCTGTCCTCAAACATATTGGTGTGATCCGTTCAGAACATGATGATTTTGCATTGCGTTTTGCAGCTGCAAAGAATCAGGTGTGCAACTGTAACACTGAACTCCTATAACCCTCATTTGGAGGATAAAATTTGTTGTTTTCTTTTGCATAACTTGTGACCCTTTGCTGAGGATAATTTGTGTTTGTTGGCATCTTGAATTTGTAAGATATTAATGATTCCATTCCTTATTGACATTATATCAAAACAAATGGTAGCTTAATTTTCTGTGTGGTGTCTTCTGCATGTTGAGATATCCCATTTTTCGAAATGCTCAAATTTTCTTGTGTAGCTTTTTGCAGATTTGTAACATTCTCTGATCCATCTCTTTTTCAGCTTTTACTTCTGAAGTCTTCACAGAGCATTGATCTTGAAAGGAACAGGGAAGTCAAATGCAATATGTATGGTATTGTTGTTGAAGGTTTTCAAATTCTTAGCAGGTGGATTGGTCATGTTTGGGAACAGTGTGCATGGAAGTTCTCCAGACCTTCTAAGGATTCTGTTCCTCTTGATCCAGATGATCTTTCTGCAAATGTTTCAGATTATGAGAAGGTAATACATGCAATGTAGGGAATTATCTTGGGAGCTAATCGGTATTCGTATAACATATTTTAATAGAATTTGCAGAGTTTTGATCGTATGCATTGTTTAACTGTGGCTACCTTAATCATAAGTCCTATAAAACACTATAAGCCAATTGAATTATGTTATAAAATTGAAATTTATAAATGTCAAACAGAACATTTTTTTCTGAGAAATTAACTATGTTCCTATCATGAAATAGCATGTGAAAATGGTAATAGTTATGATGCTTGAACATAGTAAATTGCATCTCAAGGAACTATAATTACACATTAGCTTGTAACTTTTGCACCTAGTGACATTTATTTGGAGGAAATTTTAATTTATCTAGGGTGATGCTCTCAATCTATTAATTTTGAGCATGTTCATGAATTCTGAAAGATGTTTAAGATTATTAGTGCTGTATTGTTATGGATGATGGGAACGATATAAGAAGCTTTTGGTAGCTAGTATTGTTTTAGTAAGCTCAGCCTTATGTAAGGCATGCTATATAAGCTTTTTTTTGGGTTGTTTTCAGCATAAATTTGACAAACAATCGAGGAAAAGATAAATGAAAGTGTCCATTTATCTTCTTTACCTCAGATTCAGAAAAGTAGGCTATGCAGATGCAAATATCTTTATTGAGGATACATAGTGACCAAGGCAAGCAATTTTGCGCTGGAACTACATTTCTTTTGAAGATAAAATTTGAATTGGATTGAAAACAATAGATAAAAATTGATGCACTAATAGAAATTGCACAGAAAGCTATAACACCCATGATAATGAAAACTGCAATAAAAAACTTGCAACAATTAATAATTTCTATTTAATATACCCTATCAACACATAAGACAAAGATTTAACAATAATCTCTGCAACAAGTAGGCATAAAATTTCCATTCCCACTTTTTACATAATTCACTATTTAGATCAAATATTCACCTTTTGATCTGCTAGGCCTTTTTGTTTCACTTAAATGTACATTTTTTGACCTTATGCACTTTTTCCAGTTAAATTTCTCAAAAATGGCCCTCCTTCAAATGAGCATGCACCTTAATTTTGTGTTTTGTCATTGATTTTAGACATCTCCTTGAGGAGGCATGCTCCATGAGCCTTGATGTACCATTTCTTTCTCTTAGATCATTTTACCTTTCTTTCTGCATCCAAGTTCTTGTTTTCATCTTGCTTGATGCTTTTAAAAACCCATTTCGTCGGCAGGATGTTGATTGGAAATGACAATGACAACATTGATGACTATGGGAGGCATGGAATTTAACAACTCACAATATGGGGCAACAACAAGAATTTGTCTTGAAATATGACAAAATAAGAAATTTTTGTATGGGTACAACAAACATTAGCTTACCTTATTAGTTATAGCTTGGTGAAGATCTTGTCCTTGTATTGCTTGATAACTTGCACAATAAAGAGTGATATAGGTTATGATTTGTTCATCCTAGCATAGATTATGTCGCTGACTAGGAATTGGGGAGATTGGTCAAAGAAATATGGAGAGATATGTAAGAGCAGTGGCTTTGGGTGCAAAAAGGATTTTCTAACAAAAGGGGATTAGGACCTTGTGAGTATAGTAAAAAATGTTTATGCTTCAAAAGATGGGACCATAAAGAGAGAAAGGAGAAGTGTAGAGTAAAGCAGAGCAAGATATGTGAGATAAGTATGTGAAGTTTCTTGGTTTGGAATGGTTAATTGGTTTCCCACTTTTACCATTCCTCATTCAAATGCAAACAAAGTTGGTCAATGCTGAACATATTGGACTTAAGTAGGGGTAGGTGGAAAGGTAACTGAAGAATGTTAGGAGGTATCAAGTGGCATGTGTGAAGGGAAAGGCTTGTGTAGGTGACCTAAATAGGACTTAAGGGATCGTGGGGCCTAATCTCCACCAGCCCCTTTCCAATATTGTCACACTAAGTGATGCAACATAAGAAACTACATGCCAAGGGAAAGAGGTTACTATGTGCTCTCATATAGTGGCATATATATGATAACTTCCCAAAATCTCATGGTTGTGATATATGAAAATAATGTGCTACTCATTGTACTCTTTTTGGAGAGAACAAAGATGGCATATTCCATCACCATGAGGAATATGGTGGTTTGGCTCAACTCATACTTGGTTGTAATAAATCCTTAGTTGGAAAAGACAAATTTTTAGGCTATGTAATCATTGTTGTTGGAGATAGTTAGTATGGGAAATGGTGATATCAGTTATTTATGTAAGATAATTCAATCTAGGAAGAGTTTCAAATCATGTTATCTCCTTTTAGAAGACCTATAGAGGTGGTTATGGTTGTGGTTAAAATGTTCGAGATTACTTTCTTACTTGTATGTTGGGTAATATTAAGTTTGTGTATTGACACTAGTGTAAATTCCATTGGATCATGGTTGCATGATGTAGGGTTTTAATTCATGTCATCAAAGATAGAAATGCAAGACATAAGTATGCTTGATAGAATGAGTAAGAGTTGAGCATGATGCAACTGGATGAGGTATTGAACTTCAAAAATTGTAGATTTATAGAATGTGTGTAGCACTAATGCACATATGGACTCATGCCAAAATATGCTTCAGGTTATATTGAAAATGAGAAGCATGTTTGTTGATCCATACTCTTCTTGTTATATGGTTTATCAATTAAATTTGCGTTGGAATTTTTTATGGTTTCATTGTTTGTCTTTGATGACATGTGTTGGCATAAAAACTAACACCTTTGGAGTGCAGGTTTGTACGGACAGCTATGCACACTGCGTAATGAGTGCTCTTCAAATTAGAAGGGGAAGCTCCCTCATAGTGCGGACAAAATGCTTGTAAAAGTAAACTAAACTAATTCCTATCTTTTTGTCTCAGCTGAAAGAGGCACAAGGTTAAGAAAACCAAGAACGTTGCAGCTAAGGATTTTTTGGTTTCGCATATCATTAACTACAACTAAACTAACTACTTTAAATCTATCCAGTTTCCTCAAGAAAACAGAGCATGAGCAAATGGAGCAGGAATGTTCTATACGATAAACTTCAGGTATAGTTTCACAACGTGAAGGCAAGGTGGGCACAACTATTTGCTCCGTTGGGAAGAAGTTTATTGGAAACGACAAATATACGATAAACCGAGTACAGACTCACAACATGAAGGCAAGGTGGCACGACTATCTGCTTGTCTGAATAGGCTTATTGGAAACAACAATATACGATAAACTAAGTACAAATTCTCAACTTGAAGGCAAGGTGGCACAACTATCAGCTCAATCTGAATAAGTTTATTATTCACACACATCATACGATAACCAAGAACAGATTCTCAACTTGAAGGCAAGGCGGCACATCTATCAGCTCAATCTGAACGAGTTTATTGAACACATAACATAAAGGATAGCCAACTAGGATAATAAATTGCATTAGCGAGACACGCATACAATCTATGATCAGCTAGCCACTATATCTAACTAAAGCAAGAATTCACCATCATAATTGCATGAAACCCGAGTGGCATAACAATTCATCACAATAGTAAATACTCATGAACAAATATAGAACGAGCAATATTACAGGCAAGGTAGGCACAACATATATTTGAAATATTCCGAGCCAATTTTTTTCGTTTTTACAATTTTCAAATTACGAAACAATGCACCCATTAAGGTTAGCAGCTAAACCAGAACGTGCTGAAACAACTCTAACCAGAATGTACACCAGGATCCCGATGTGGGCAAGGTGTGAGCATTGGTCAGAGGATCTTCTACACTAAGTACTGAAAGGGAACTCGACACCAAGTATGTGCTACCCAATCCAGTATGGAGTGAGGGGCGACCATATGGCGGAGTATTACAAAACAATGCTTGAAGAAATAACTGAAATGCTGAAAGTACTCAACACCCAGAATGTGCTTTCTAACCCAGCGAGGGAAAGTAGCTACCATAGGGCGGAGATAAATTAAATACAATAGCAAATACTAAGCGAGAAGCTGAACATTACAAATTATGATGAGCAAGAATATCTATACTGTTAGTACTACTGCCAGTTTACAATATGAATGATAAGATCTTGCTAGAAATATGAATCAATTTATAAATCAAGCTGCAACAATTCATAAGAGTTTCCTTTACTGAATGAATGAAGCTTAGATCTGAAAAGGCACTAAACAGACCAACCTCAAATGCTGGTTTATGACAGTCCAGATTTCCTTGTGCACGAACAGCAGCCCTGTACTTCACAATTTCACTCACAACTTGCTCAAAACTTCACCAAATCTCATGAGACGAAATGCCTAATGATCCTAGTATGATGGCAATTCAATTAGAACACTGAAAACTGATCAAAACCTGCTATTTAATTTATGCACGGAAAACAAGGCAAGTACAGATGGTACGGCCCAGCAAGAGGGCGACTTTGCATTTAAAAATTGGAGACTTCTCTAAAAAATCTGTAACTTGGGACAAATGGACGCCTTGCCTAGACAGACAGGATGAGACAATGCCCAGAACAATCTTTTTGGTATTTTATGATTTATGAATTAAAACACAATTCTGCTATAACTAAAATGCAACATATGGAAACCTCTAATATGCAGAAATCAGAAACTAATTAGACACCTTGCTGATTACAATGCACGAATTCCAACGAAACTCACAAGACTAAACTAAATCACCACTAGTTGCTGTGTTGCAAGCAAGAAGCAATGCCCGAGCTAGGAGGCCTTCATTCCTCGAAGCAATTCCAGAGCCAAACCGGCAGCATAACGATACTGTAGACAAAGATAATCTCAATGATAACCAATGGCCTCCTTTTATAATTTTCAGATGATCTTTCTCGAAACCCTAAACTTCCTTTTCGAACCAAACCCTAATCCTCCAATAGAAGGCGTCCCACTTTTCCAAGCAAACTTTGACTTTTAATAATACTTTATTTCCTTCTTGAAATTGGCGTCCAATTTGAGCTTGGGTTAATCTTTACTTTATAAGAAATATAATTAATTTCTTTCAATGAGGCGCCCACCCATAAAGACATCTTTTAAAACAACTTAAAGTGACGAGCTAGGCCAAGGGGGCCAATGTTAAAATATAACATTAAAACATGACTTTAATTAAATAATTCGACTTATCTCTCCAATTGTGCCCCGAAGCCATAAATGAGCAAGCCAACTGATCAGTCTGAAGTAGAAAGTCAACCATGCCGAAACCAACAGGAACACTGCCAGAAATAGAATTTACTAAAAATAGTAAATTCCTGAAGATGCTCAGAATGCCAAGAACAACATATCACTGCGAAGCTCTCTGAAAACCCAGAAAGAATCCGCCATTGAATCAACCAACCTCGAGCAAGAGCATCCTTCAAAACAAGAAACCCTAATTTTACCTTCCGAGTAGCCTACAGGTCTCCGGAATAGGCCAACGGTCACTGGAAAAATCATGCTCGAGAAGGGGACATTACAATCCGCCCTTCCCAAAATTGCTTGTCCTCAAGCAATACCACCACAACTCCAGAAATTTTAAAACTAATCCATACACAAACAAGTATGATCCTTGGTTCCCAAACCCATCGCAGGAAGGACCCACCATGCCGATGCTGCACCACTCTGATCACATCCGTGAAATCATCAAGCCTATGCTGCACTAACCTTCCTTGTAACCCCAAAGTGTTACCATCCATGATACTCAAACCGAAAGATCTTAAAGGAGGGGGATCAAAATCATGCAACATCTCATGTCCACAATGCCCCGAATTAACAGTATCAACCATACTACTGTCAATCACAATTCTAAGCAATAGGAAAGATAGTCTACTCAAATCAAAATCGAACTCCTCAGCATACCTCCACATGGTAACAAACGGAACCATGACTGCAAATGTGACATCTACAAATCTTCTTGCAAGGAGGAAAGCAATCCTTTGCAAGAGCTCAACGAACTCATACTCATGTCTCCGCATGAAGCTACTATGCCTCATCTGAATTATACTGACACAACCATGAAGACTACAGAAAACACACATAGTTCTAGCCCCATGAGTCTCAGAATGGTGAACCAAAGCATGTGAGAGACTGCTGTCCTGAATCAACACTGAGAGTAAACTGTCAAAGTTTACATCACAAACCATCATAAGATGAATTTGGAGAGTAGGAAAGGTGTGAAGGACCAAATAATTGCTGCTGATCAAGGCTAGGATCAGCGTAGTGCAATCTGATTCTCGAGTCCTACCCAAAGGAAAACAACAACACCACTCAAAATCCCAAGCGTGAGCATGTGAGATGACCATCGAGCTGCAAGGTGACACCTCCAAGGTGGTTGGAAAACACGCTAGATCCATCTCCATGAGAAAACTACCACTTCTTTGATCAGGAGTGATGAACCAACTCTCCTGAATGCGAGAAACGCAACATGTAAGGTGGCTGGTCTGCCTCAAACCAGCAAGCTCGAGTCTCAAAATCTGTCCTGGTCTTAGCCGAGAAACACTCTCAAGAGCAACCAATCGTTCATTTCTCCAACCCATACTCAAAATTTCTCTCCAACCCAATTGTTGATGAACAAATAACCCCATCAAGTGGCGGACAAAGAAAGGAACAACATCAACAAATTTGGAAATTTGATCCTTATTCCTCCAATAGCCCTTTCCAAATGTAATAAGCTTTATCAAGCCAAGTTGAGAATCCCAAGCACAGATACCCAACTGAAAATGATTTTCAACACAATGCAAGGTAATCTCAATGCATTCCCAAGAGCTAGTAAGGATCAAGTGTATACTGAAGATATTGATGCCTCCTCTATTGAACCCTTGAAGCCTATCCATGAAAGTTTCAACAACAATGGAGCATGAAATATTAAATGACCTCAAAACCAACTCCAAAAATGGACTAATAAATGCCAAAGCATCATTCAACCCAAGGGATGGATTGACAAGCATACAAACACCGAGTTCTAGTCCATTTTTCTTCCCTACTTCATGAGTAACAAAAATGAAATCTTTGCTCCTTGCTGTTGTAATGAAGTTACCAACAGCTACTAAGTCTTGCTTTGTTAACACCTTGGTGTCGGGGATGTTGAAATCTCCTCGAATCAACACTTCCCATGTAGAGACTCCATCCTCAAACCCACTTATGCATCCATTACTACTCAACATACGTGGCACATCCTCATGGAGTGATATCAAGGCATCCTTAGATTGGAGTTCATGCTTGACCTCATGCTTGGTCACTTCACTACTTGACTCATTTTTCAAAACAAAGAGAGGATTGTCATAAGTTGCTTCAGCACCCACTTCAAAGAAGGGATTGTCAAAGACCTGGAAGCCATTCCTTTCGTCTCGCTGCCCCAAATCTGTACATGCAACTTCTGATTTTCTTGAAATGCTTTCAAGATCAAACTCCTCTT
The DNA here is from genome assembly GCA_007258455.2 of Sequoia sempervirens. Classification (NCBI taxonomy): domain Eukaryota; kingdom Viridiplantae; phylum Streptophyta; class Pinopsida; order Cupressales; family Cupressaceae; genus Sequoia; species Sequoia sempervirens. The sequence goes on from VDFB02041998.1 coordinate 9,983, forward strand.
GAAGACAGTCAAGATCTCCAATCACTTGATTGATTTTTTCAGCTCTTTGTGCATCCTCTTGCTCCTTGAAAAGTTTGAAATCTGCAAACTGGTCTTCAACCTCTGTTAGATCCAACTGAGTTTCTTTCAACTCGTCCTTTATTGATTTAAGCTCCAGAGTGAGCTCATCAATCGTACTCTCCTTTTCATGAAAAGCACAAATGGCCTTCTTTGCAACTTAAATGACATGATCCCGTTCTCCAATAGAGTGTATGTACTCGGACTTCAAGGTCTCCAAGGAATCTCTGATAAGTTGCAAATTAGGAAGAGTAACTTCATCGGTCACTCCTCTACGTCTCTCTTCAAGCTGAGCCTTCCAGTAAAGCTCTTCAACCAAGCTATGTGCGTAGTCAAACAGGGATAGAGCTTGCACTTCCTTGTCAACGAACACCTTGAATTGTCCTTCCCACTCATAAGAATGCGAAGATGGTGAATTGCTGGTTGGCTGCTTTTCAAAATCAGAACTTTGTTTTGTGACATCGCTGTCCTCAGAGCTGCTCCAACCTTCTTGTCTTTCATCCTCAACTAACGGAGAATGTTCAGTGTCATGGAGAGGGACATACTCCATAGTTTCTTCGTCCTCAAGCTTGCAATCAGCTTCTTGCCTTGGTAGATCAGCCTTGTGATCTAAAACCACATTGAACCTTTCTTCTTCAAAAGCCGTAAGGTCTTCAAGCTCTTCATCCACCTCACTGCCATCTTGATCAAAGGCTATGGCAGCCCCTGACTCAAACGAACAATCATTGAATGCTGGTTTGAAAGTTTCGGAAGTAACAACATCCTCCTTGGTGGCTGCAATCAGCTTGAAGGGATCACCATGGAGCTCTTCAGAGTAAGCTTCTTCATCAAAAACAACTTCTCCTTCGGCCTCCTCATAGCTTGCAAGGCAGACAATATTTTGGTCTTCATCAGGATCAAAGGGAAATTCATCCCACAAAGGTTCTTTGTTATACCTCGGTGCCAACACACCTGGATCCCAAATGCCAAGGGGTTGACTGAGATGATCAACAGGAAGAGGTTTTTCATGCTTCACTGGAAGTATTGACTCAATGAATAAGTCAGATCCTGAATCTCTTAAGCTGATATCTTCAAAAACATTTTCTTCCAATGGTTTGGTTTGCTGGTCAAACCCAAATCCAACAATGTCACCACCGAAATGAAGTGAAGATTCTTCGATGCTGCTTGTTTCGAAAACTTCACCTTCATTATCTTTTATGGAACCATCATGAGAAAGTATGTCGCTGATTTCCTCATGTGGAACTTCTTGGGGAGTTGAGACAGCAACAAGAGTAAAACTATCCACCACCAATTCTTCAACACGAGGTGGTACAGTCATGTTGGAATCATTACCAACTTCATCACTTTGGCAATGCTCATAGGCTGATTCAACGGGACCATAAGTATTTCCTTCTACTTGCTCTTCATCAGCAAACTCATCCCATACAACAGTACTACTAAAATCTTTAGTGAAGCCCTTAGCTTCAAGACCTTCATAGGTTGAATCCTTATTAGGATTCAAGACTGTCGTTCTGTTCTTTCCACCAAGCTGATCTTCATCACTTACTATTACATGCAAGTCAAGGGAAGTATTATGGGGTTCTACTCTTAACTCTTCACTTGCCACGGTATCTTCATCAAGCTCACGATCATTCTGATGTGGCATGTGCACCTTTCTATCCCGACTTTCAGACTTAGCATAAATCTTTCTGACTCCCCATTTTATGTCAGGATCCTTCATTAGCGTACACAGTTCATGCATTAACTCAAGTAGTGACTTCTCTGTAGTCATCTCTTTATGTACGTAGTGTCTGTTATCTCTGTCACTCATCTGTCAAATGAACTTTGTTGGGCACAGGATGGCAGGATCTTGGCTCTGATACCATTGAAATATTCCGAGCCAATTTTTTTCGTTTTTACAATTTTCAAATTACGAAACAATGCACCCATTAAGGTTAGCAGCTAAACTAGAACGTGCTGAAACAACTCTAACCAGAATGTACACCAGGATCCCGATGTGGGCAAGGTGTGAGCATTGGTCAGAGGATCTTCTACACTAAGTACTGAAAGGGAACTCGACACCAAGTATGTGCTACCCAATCCAGTATGGAGTGAGGGGCGACCATATGGCGGAGTATTACAAAACAATGCTTGAAGAAATAACTGAAATGCTGAAAGTACTCAACACCCAGAATGTGCTTTCTAACCCAGAGAGGGAAAGTAGCTACCATAGGGCGGAGATAAATTAAATACAATAGCAAATACTGAGCGAGAAGCTGAACATTACAAATTATGATGAGCAAGAATATCTATACTGTTAGTACTACTGCCAGTTTACAATATGAATGATAAGATCTTGCTAGAAATATGAATCAACTTATAAATCAAGTTGCAACAATTCATAAGAGTTTCCTTTACTGAATGAATGAAGCTTAGATCTGAAAAGGCACTAAACAGACCAACCTCAAATGCTGGTTTATGACAGTCCAGATTTCCTTGTGCACGAACAGCAGCCCTGTACTTCACAATTTCACTCACAACTTGCTCAAAACTTCACCAAATCTCATGAGACGAAATGCCTAATGATCCTAGTATGATGGTGATTCAATTAGAACACTGAAAACTGATCAAAACCTGCTATTTAATTTATGCACGGAAAACAAGGCAAGTACAGATGGTACGGCCCAGCAAGAGGGCGACTTTGCATTTAAAAATTGGAGACTTCTCTAAAAAATCTGTAACTTGGGACAAATGGACGCCTTGCCTAGACAGACAGGATGAGACAATGCCCAGAACAATCTTTTTGGTATTTTATGATTTATGAATTAAAACACAATTCTGCTATAACTAAAATGCAACATATGGAAACCTCTAATATGCAGAAATCAGAAACTAATTAGACACCTTGCTGATTACAATGCACGAATTCCAACGAAACTCACAAGACTAAACTAAATCACCACTAGTTGCTGTGTTGCAAGCAAGAAGCAATGCCCGAGCTAGGAGGCCTTCATTCCTCGAAGCAATTCCAGAGCCAAACCGGCAGCATAACGATACTGTAGACAAAAGATAATCTCAATGATAACCAATGGCCTCCTTTTATAATTTTCAGATGATCTTTCTCGAAACCCTAAACTTCCTTTTCGAACCAAACCCTAATCCTCCAATAGAAGGCGTCCCACTTTTCCAAGCAAACTTTGACTTTTAATAATACTTTATTTCCTTCTTGAAATTGGCGTCCAATTTGAGCTTGGGTTAATCTTTACTTTATAAGAAATATAATTAATTTCTTTCAATGAGGCGACCACCCATAAAGACATCTTTTAAAACAACTTAAAGTGACGAGCTAGGCCAAGGGGGCCAATGTTAAAATATAACATTAAAACATGACTTTAATTAAATAATTCGACTTATCTCTCCAATTGTGCCCCGAAGCCATAAATGAGCAAGCCAACTGATCAGTCTGAAGTAGAAAGTCAACCATGCCGAAACCAACAGGAACACTGCCAGAAATAGAATTTACTAAAAATAGTAAATTCGTGAAGATGCTCAGAATGCCAAGAACATATCACTGCGAAGCTCTCTGAAAACCCAGAAAGAATCCGCCATTGAATCAACCAACCTCGAGCAAGAGCATCCTTCAAAACAAGAAACCCTAATTTTACCTTCCGAGTAGCCTACAGGTCTCCAGAATAGGCCAACAGTCACTGGAAAGATCATGCTCGAGAAGGGGACATTACAATATTTCTCTCTCGTGCAAAAGTTATGTACAAATGAGCAAAAGCTCTTATTTATAGACATCGAAAGGTGTAGGGAACCCTAAAATCACCTTGAGTCAACTACAGTCTTGCAATGCATGCAAGATTTATTTCTAAACCCTAATAAAAGAAACTATATAGTTAACTGGAAAACTACCATCAATTAATCAAAACATCTAATCTAAAAATGGACAATTGTGCAAGCATGCATGTCCTTATTGAAAGCAAGTTAACTGGAACACTACCATCAGTTAACGTAAACCCTAAATACAACTCCAAGTAAATAAAGCTGATCTCATAATAGATATGCATGAGATAAGACAGCGAGTTAGCTTGAGACTGCAAATGACTTGTCCGTCAACTGACACTATCTCACGAGTAGTAGAATTGTAATGCTTAATACAAGCCATCACGAATTCAACACAATGAACGGAGATAGGTATGGAAGCGGCCTCTAGTAAACCAGATTGCTCAATATTTTGAATAATTGAAGCTCTGATCTTAACAGGATCTAGAACTGCTTCTGGCAACACTTTGTGAAGATCTGTCTCAACCAACCTGAGGAAATCATGAGTAAGGACTGTTTTGGTCCTGTATTCAAGCTGAGTGTACTGCATTTTGAAAAATTCGCCTGTTGACTGTGAACTTGACTATGTTCTGACAAGATTTCTGGAAGCTAAAAATAGCCTGCGAGAGTTAAAAATAGCCTTTCGAAGAATTATTTTCAGCGAAAAATTTGAGATATGGGTTTTGTCCAGAAAAGGATTCTAAGACAACCCAGAACGTCAGATATGCGAAAATATGACTTCTACTCGATCGTACAAAGACTTTTCAGTTGAGAAAATTAGAAACTCAAGAATGAATGTTCTGAAGTTAAAAATTCCTGAAAAATCAAGCGGACGATTTTAACTCGAGGAAATTATATGAAAATGATCCAGATGTTTGCACTTGTTGAATTTGCCAATTTCAGGAACATGCGAATGGCAATCTGAGAGAAATTTGAGAATCAAGGAGGAAAAAGACGTTTTTTGTGTGTTCTTCAATGAAAATCGTCCTTGATTTCTTCAAATTGCTGACAATTGTGAACTTTGATCTGCAAAAAGATATGTTAGATAAAATCGCCTTTGATTGTAGATGAGGAATTCGCCTTTGATCTGGAAGAATTCGCCCTTGCTTGAAAACCACAAATTTATCTTGAAGTTGCGCCTTTGTTCTTGAGAAATACGAATTTGTTTTTTGCCTTGAGAAAATACGAATTTCTATGAAGTTTGAGAATTCGCCTTTGCTCATTGAAGGATTGCGAATTTACTTTAAGCCTTTGCTCTTTGAGAATTTCGCCTTTGTTTCTTGAAAAATTGTGAATTTCTTTTGAAGTTATGAATTTGCTTTAAGAAATACAAATTTTGTTTGAAACTATGAATCTTTTGAAAAATACGAATTTCTCTTGAAGACTGAATTTCGCTTAAGAAATATGAATTTCTCCAGAGCTTTGTGAATAATAAATGAAGGAGCCATGCTTAAATAAGATAAAATTCGCATCAACTTAGCAACTGCAAGATTTCAAAACCCTGATTGAAATAGAAGACCTCTGATTGGACCCCTTTCAGTTTCACTGCCACTGACTGGAAGTTTGAATTTAAATAAATAATAAAATATTCATCATGCAAATAGCAAAGGCGCCAAAAATAGAAAATCCCCACTTAATGCTAAAATTGCAAAATAAATAAATATTAAATATTTTGAACTTCAGTTGACAATTCGAATGATGCTTTAAGATTCGCCGTTAGACTTCACTGATTCCGAAAAGTCAACTTTTGAGCTCATAGGCGTCAATTTGCTCAAGTTATTCCACTTTTTATTAACTTCCTATTTTATAGCCGACGGCAAAGTCACGACTGGCTAACTTCAACACTGATTTCTGAGTGACCGGATGATGCTGAGACTGAGCTGGAGAATTCATCGGAAAGCCTATTGAACAAGGAAGAAATGTCTGCTGGGAGACACTACTGCAAAATCCATCATTTAACACCTTGAAAAATTAGGCGCCCCTGATTAAATTCATTTACGGGTTCCAGACTTAAAAACCATTTTCCTAAACTGCCATCTGACACTTCAAACGGCTGCCAACGACGAACGGTGAACCCTGCTGACAGGCAACCAAGCTGACTGCATGCCTGGAGACATTCTGCATCCAACGGATATACACACGACATCTGAAAGCTGTGTTAAGGGCCTCAAAAGTAAAAGCGCCCCTGGCTCTCAGTTGCACTTACATCATTTTGACGAAAGTTGAACTCTCAACCAGATGCCCTACTTTGACCTCTGATATCTGGAGCTGGGATGATCCGATTCGAGCCACGTTTGTTTCAACGGACAGCCAGAAGAACTTACAAGAGAAGTCTATAGAGGTGACGAAGCAAGAAAACTGCTTCTAAGACCTCAAAAATACCAGTGCGTATTTTATTTAAAATATCCGCTCCATACTTGGCCATTTTCCGGATGCCTTCACTTTTCAGCATTTCGCCAAAGACCTCGCACGTACGAGCGTTTGCCAAATCCCAAAGGCTGACGGCTGGGCTCGTTGAATAAATAAAGTAATTACGCTCAAGTCTCATGAAGACTTCGAACGCGAACGACCTCATCTGACAGGCCTAAAGGCTAGGCGCCTCTGGACTATAGAAATACAATGAAAATTTTATGTTGGTCCGCCCGTGAAATTACGTGCTTGGTAGAACCTCTGCCACAATCACCTGGAATGTCGGATCAACAAGCAGGATGGTGCATCGCGAAGCCAGACTAGAGTAGTACTGATGTCAGGAAGACCTCGTTTGCAAATTTCGCCATCTTAAGGGTCATTTTAACCAGCGCCCTTGGGCTATAGTTGCGTTGGAAATGCAATGAAGAAGCTCTGGAACGTGAAATATCCATTATAGGCCCATCTTCAGACATCGACTGCCGGAGCTTTGGGACTCGGATGACTGCGTTTGATATCTCGTTGGACGAGCAGACTAGTCAAGAAGAGATTGACTGCATGAGCTACCAGAAATACCAGAATCTACCCTCCCTTTAAGAAGGGCGCCCTCAAGCTACAGGCGCGCTTTTGCCTGAAAAAAGGACACTTTTCTCATATCTGGAACTTTAGGAATTTCAACTTCTAATGCTGTTTGCCGGAACTGCAGGTCTCAGAAAGCTTCGCTGGATAACTCATCGGATAGCCAAACCAATTCTGAAGAGTTTGACTGTATGCTTGAGCATTTTCCACAAAAACTTGACCTTCAAAAAGAAGGGCGCCCCTGGGCTATAGGTGCGCTCTTCTGCTTTTCCTTGAAAAATCTTCATAAATTGACCATTAAAATCATCATCTTGATCACTGAAATGATCATGTGCAACGTGAAATGCTGTCGTGAAATGCTCCTCCATCGTGAAATGCATCGTTCTAAGTCTCTGATTCAAGTTTTGATCAATAAAACTGACTTTGACTGATAAAATATTGACAAAAACTCCATGCTTGATATTGCCCAAAACTATATTTTACATCATTTTACCAAGATTTAGACTCTTTTAAGCAAAATGCCTTGATGAAGCAAAAAATTTTGTTTGGGTACAACAAATATTCAAGGATCACAACCTTCATTGGAAGCAACTGGGTGGAATAAGGAGGTGCACAAAGAGGCAGACAAGGCTTGTGCAAGTTTTTGGTTTTATAATGATCTTCCCTTCAATGTGGCAAGGAGTCCATATTGGGAGTGTTGTTGACAACATTGACAATTGCAGGCAAAGGGTACAAGGCCCCTACTCCAAGGGATCTAAGTGGCAAGTTACTTGAAGATGCTATTGTAGATGCAAAAGGAATTGTGGAAGAAGAAAAGAAGAAATGGCAAAAGTTTGGATGTTCAATTCTTTCAGATGGCTGGACAGATGGAAGAAACCGCACACTTATCAATTTTATAGTGGCTTCCAATGGTGTGATGGTTTTTCTAAAGTCAATTGATGCCTCCAACATAATAAAGAATGCAGAAAATTTGAGCTTGATGTTGGAGCAGGTTGTTTTAGAGGTGGGCATAGAAAATGTTGTCCAAGTTGTTACTGACAATGCAGCAGCATACGTGGCAGCTGGTAGATTGCTTCAAGCGAGGCATCCAACAGTTTTGTGGACCCCTTGTGCAGCTCATTGCCTTGACCTTCTTTTGGAGGATATAGGCAAAATTGATTGGGTGAAACCAATTGTAGAACAAGCAAGAGACATAACAAAATATATATATAATCACCCATGGGTTCTTCAATTGATGAGAGATCACACCAAGGGGAAAGAGCTTGTGCGATCGGGTGCTACAAGGTTTGCAACTAATTTTCTAACATTGCAAAGTATCACTGGTTTATTGACTTCCTTGAAGCAGATGTTTGTGAGTCAACCATGGGTAGACTCAACTTACTCAAAGAAGGCTGATGGAGAAAAGATTGAAGCAATAATCTTTGATAGTCAATTTGCAACTAGAGCATTAGAGATTGTCAAGGTAACTTCAACTCTAATGAATTTTCAGATTGAATCCTTTATTCTTAATTTAGAATTCTATAAGTATTTTGTTTCATTGTAAGGTGTAATTTAAATGTGGTTCTACTTTGTACTTTATAGGTGACTGAGCCATTGGTGAGGGTTTTGCGCTTGGTGGACAGCGAGAAAAATGTGATGGGATATCTTTATGAGGCAATGGATAGGGCCAAAGAGGCCATCCAACACTATTACATGGGGGATGCAAATAGATTTACCCTATTTGGGAGATCATTGATCGAAGGTGGAGCAATCAACTCCACCAACCCATTCATGCAGCAGGCTACTTTCTCAACCCCAAGTTCTACTTCTTTGATGGCTTCACAGATGCTAATGGGGAGGTTATGGACGGTCTATTCACATGTATTGAAAGGATGACACCTGATTATGAAGTGAAAGACCTCATCCTTGTAGAGTTGCAAAAATATAAGGCAGCTAGGGGGCCTTTGTTTTCTTCCAAATTATGTGAACGAGGAAGAGAGATCCAAACACCAAGTAAGAAAAAGTGAAGCCTTATATCTTGCAAGTTATGAATTATAATTATATTACTTATTACTATTGTTTTATTAATATTTACAAAAACTTGAATATCTTATTGTAGGTTCTTGGTGGGAAGATTGGGGTGGAAGAACCCCAAATTTGCAAAGGCTAGCCCTTCGAATTTTGTCTCAACCTTGTAGTTCTTCTAGCTGTGAACGGAACTGGAGTTTGTTTGATGCCATTCACACGAAGAAGCGTAATAAGTTGACTCAACAACGCCTCAATGATCTTGTTTTTGTACAATATAACCTCCGGCTTCGTACAACAAAGGTGCAGGACCAGTCAAAAGAGCTCATTGATTTGGATGAGATTGATCCATACAATGATTGGACCGTGCAAGATGATGAGGCCTCCTTGTTTACAGAGGATGAGATTGCTGATTTCGAGAGGCAAGCTATAGAGGATTTGCCTACAGCAGAAGCAGGGGAGATTGGAGTGGATGACATTGATGTGGTGGAGCAGGAGCCACTACCACCTACCAGCATGGTGGAGCCACTTCCACAATCTTCTACGGCAAGCAGGGAACCAAAATCGATTGCAAGGACCATACCCTCTACCCCCCAATTTTTCTCTAGGTTGGGGAAGAGGAAATTGTAATTGCCTAGATATGAAATTTATGATGATGATTTTCAAATACAATCATCATAAATTCATTATAGTTATTACTATTAGTACTTTTACTATGCGGCTTCGTATAATGATGCCATTTTGTAATCCATATGTATTGAACAATGAAATTTTATATAAAACACTCCCTCATGGTTTTTAGACTCATTTGATGCATTTTGGAATTGAATTTTGCAAAAAAAAAGTGTTTTTATAAGAAATTTTGCTACTTTTTAAGTTGCCGAGTATTTCCCAAGTCAAAATTTTTGGGCTTGCCGAGTACTCTCCGATTCCGAGTATGTAAACTATGATCTCAAGGGTCATTTTGAAGGGCGCCCCTGAGCTACAGGGGCGCAATTTCACCATTTGAGGAAGTTCTGTAATATGAACACTTCTCGTAATCTCATCTTCTGATGCCAACTGCCGGAGCTTTGGGACTCGGATGACTGCATTCGATAGTTCGTTGGATAGGCAGACTAGTCGTGAAGAGATTAGATGCATCAACAATAAAAAATAACAAGATTTAACTCCCCTTAAAGAGGTACGCCCTTGAGCTACAGGGGCGCAAAAGTTGGAAAATGATAGGCTTCTGGAATCTTCAAATTTTGTCGCCAGTTACTAGAGTCACGAGTCTCGGATAGCCTTGCAGAATAGCTCATCGGATAATTGGAGTAACTCTGAAGAGTTTAACTATGTTTACAAGCATATGCCACAAAACCTGGGCCTTCAAAAAGAAGGGCGCCCCTGGGCTATAGGGGCGCAATTTTTCTTTTCCTTGAGAAATCTTCAAAAATTAACCATTGGAATCTTCATCATAGCCATTGAAATAACCATTCAAAAGTATAATCGTCGTCATGAAATGCTCCTCCATCGTGAAATGCTTCATTTTGAGTCTCTGATTCAGGTTTTGATCAATGGATACTGCCTTTGATTGACAAAACTCCATGCTTGATATTGCCCAAAAATTGTATTTGACATCATTTTAGCAAGGTTTAGACTCATTTATGCAAAATGCCTTGATGAAGCAAAAAAAATTTGGTTTGGGTACAACATGATGTTTATGACTTGCATTCTATTTATGGCTAATGGATGTCTTGAAAATATATTTGGAATGTGGATTTGTGTGTGTTCATGTTTCATTTATGAGTATTGGAGCATGAATCTCCGACTTGAAGCAATGCATCAGAATTTATCCTAAACCCCACTTGGCTAAAGATTATTGTAAAGTTGATATGAGAACATTTGAAACAAAAATAGTGAGAATACATGAGATTACAGCAACTGCACACGTTATAGAATCATTTGTATTATGTATTTATGGCTACGTTCCCTAGGGATGTGTCCTTGGCATTTATTGACATGTCCTTATACCGGGGATGCCTTAGAAATGTCCCCCCGGTGCCCTTGATCAATTTTTTTTGGTCCTCATGTCTTGGAAATGCGGGGACTTCATGGGGACGGTTGGTCGTTGTCCCCTTGCAGCTACACTCAATTTTGAAAACTAAAAAGAGGCCCAAAATGAATTTAAAAATATTTTATTTTTCTTTTGTGGGTCCCCACATCAATCTCAGCCCAAAATGAGAAATTTTGGTTTACAAAACAACATATTTCCAAGCTCCTTTATGGTGTAAGACAATCACATGTTGATCGGGTTGGCTTTGTAAGATTAGGAAGTAGTTTTCAGTCATTTCAGTTGGCAAAATAGCAGAGTTTTCAAGATAAAATCAAACAAAACAATACTATAATAACCCCCTTTGGTCTGGGGTTTTTACCATGAAATACCGAGAATCTGGATACTTGCAAAATAAAAAAATAGTTGCATGAAATTGCAACTAATAACTCAGATTTACATAATATGCAATAATGCAGATTTGAAAGTGTTTGATCAGCAACTAAGAACATCAGCTATCTCCAAAACCCTGTATAATTCCACCTTGACTATCTGATTTAAGTCAACCTTCTGAATTTAATGTAGCTTAATAATAACCTTTGAATGAGATTATCTCCCTGAATGCCCTTGGGTGATCTTTCACAGCTGTAGACATTGTTCTCTCTGAGGTTTTTTGTCCTCAAAAAACTTGAATCTTCAAAACCAGCAAACCCTTGCTCAGTTTTTCCAATTTTCACAAGTTTCAGGAAAATAACAATGAAAAAGCAAATGCTTTTTGGCTTTTATACTCCAAATCCCCACTTAGCCAAATAATTAAATAAAATAATATTTGCTTTTGATGCATTTGACTTTTAAAATAATAAATTAATAAAGCATTATTAAATATAACACTTTATTAATTTCCATTTAACCCCTTATATCACCTTTTAATAAGTCATCATTAAATATTAATATTATTTAAGTCAAATAACTTTAATAATATAAATAAATCATTAATCCTCAATAATTACGCATCAACAGCTCAAAAGGTGATCCAATCATATTTCTCGGATGTAGGCTGATCCAGATATAACTTACTATAAATAGTAAGTATAGGCGATATGACCAAGTGACTTACTATAAATAGTAAGTGTGGGATAAATCGACCAGAACGACCTCTAGAAGGTCCACCACCAAAACACTGAGTCATTGAGTAGGAGAAAACTGAGATAAACATCAGAAAACCAGTTGAGGAACCACTGAACACCCTCAAAAGGGTTCCTTGAACATACAATTAGCCTACGGGGACTAGATAGTAGGCTAACCCATAGTTGAAACACTCTCCGAGTAATTGGTGAGTTTTAAAAAAGTCCCAGTTTTTTTTTGACAGTGAGTTTTTTCCCTCATTTAGTCTCTGAAATTGCTCGCCGAATAAAGGAAAAAAACTCACCGAGTTTTTGGTGAGCTTTCACCAAAAACTTGATGAGTCCGCAAAAAAAACTCGCCCGTCCAAAAAAAAGGTCTCCTGCGGCTGCTAGAAAGGCATTTTCATTTCATTTGATTTTCTAGGTACTCTCCAAGTCCTAGTTTCCAAGTTTTCCTACAACTCTTCATCTATAATATCGTCTAGTTCTTGTTAGGAATATTGCATTATTAAGTTTGTAGGTTTGTTAATTAGAATGGTTTAATGATAAAATAAAAGTGAGTTATAATAAAAACTCATGTAGCTATTCTAGGTTTGAAAGTAATTAGTTGGGATTTTATTATGAGTTGTTTCAAGTTGTTAAAACAAATCATATATTTAGAGATTTGTTTCCTTCAAAATAGGATATGAGAATCCTATATATATGTAATATGTATTGAATGAAAAACATGAAGCATGGATTATATTGTGTTTATTTTTTTGCAGTTTCCTTTGTCTATGCTCAAAATTATTTACAGTTCTACCTCCCCCTAGTTTTCACTAGACATGGGAAGAAGAAGATGTAAATTTGTAAAATATATTAATGTAGTGTTTACTTTCAGTTTTACAAAAACAATTTGCTATTTTCATTTTGTTTCAGACTATTAGTATCAGCACATTCCACAAGAGAATGCCATTTTGTACCCAATTTTCATCAATCAAATAAAACAAGACTCAACTTGTTTCTTTTATGTACTCATTTATTGACTCATTGGATGCATCTTATCATTGAATTTTGCAAAAAAAATGCGTTTTTAATGAAATTTAAGCAATTTTTTAAGTTGCCGAGTTTTTGTCGAGTTGTGTTTTTTGGGCTTGGCGAGTTTTTCAACTATGGGCTAACCATTGCAAAGATACAGATCTCAGAAAAAAGGGGACATTACAAATACCTAGGATATCAAGCTCCATTTGAACCTCTCAAGGTGGTGTTTTAGTCCCAAGATGGCAGTTTTCTATCACTGAAAACAACAGGTTTTAGTTGCTTTTGCAGTCACAAAATTGTAGGTTGGCAACATATGATGGCAGAGATTTCAAACTTATTTAGGCAGCCTTTTTTCTGATCTCAATACAAAGTTAGGAACTTCTTGTCACTTGTGTCAACCACTACAATCCCGAGACAAGGAAGATAGGCTTATTGATTGCACAAGTTCTTTGCAAGCTTAGGTGTAGAAGAATATTTATATGTTTTTGTCATTTTATAGTTGGAACTTGCAGCCTTTGGGCATTTTTTGTTATAAATGTTTTTGTAATTTGTAACTTCTGGATTTTGATCGTGTTAGAATTTTTTCATCAATGTTTTGGATCACACTCTGTGATCCATCATCAGGATAATAGAGAACATAAGGAGATGAATAATAGTTAGATGCAGACCCAGATTGCTTAAAAAGAAGAGAGGTGAGAAGTGGAGGGGGGTTGGACACAAAAACCAAGAAGAGAGAGAGAGAAGCAATAGAAAAGTTAATTGAAAACATAAAGAGAGAAAGAGAAAAGGGAGATAAGAGATAATTTTTAAATTCAAATTGAAAGAGAAGTAAAGAAATAAAAGCTGAAATCTAAAGATAGAGAAGAACACCAACATAAAGAAAAATCAATTTGAGAAATAAGAAAGGAAAATTTAAAGAGCAAAGGGTTAAAATAACCAAAAAATTGGCTAAATTTAAAAGAAAGCTATGAAATGTATATAACAGAAAATGATATATAAATGATTAATCCAAAATATTAAAATGATAATCATACATTAGTAGAGTACCACATATTGATGCTTTGTTGATCAACTTACACACTTTCAAGCTTCACCACCACCTTCATTATAGCTGCAAGTTGTTGGTCTCTTAGCTTCTCCACTCTATTCGTTGTGACAACGTTGTTGGAGAACTTGCAAGATCACACCTTCATATACTTTCCTTGAGAGCAAATGGCTGTGAAGGTGATATCCACCATTAGCCCTCACTTTTGTATCATCATACTTGCACAGTAGCAAACTTGTTTGTGTTATTACTTGGTATTTCCATTTCTACACATCTCTTTATCATCTTTCTATACATCATTTCTATCTGTCTATCTATGGAGTTGGAAACACCAAAGCGAGGGACTAACTAAGGCAGTCCTATAAAAATAGCCCCAACATTTTCCTTGGTCTTGTGTGTTTACATACTTCTTGATTGGAGTTATGCAAAGAATCAAGTTGCATGAACTTTAGTATCGCTTTGTTGTCCTTCCTTTGTCAATTCAAGCATATCTAGTTAAAGTATTCTTCTTGTTGTACTTTATTTACATTCCATTATAGGATAAAATCTATCAGTCAATCTGTTAGTATGATTCCTTATGTTTTCATCTGTCTCAAAAGTCATCCATCCATACAAACTCTAGTGACCCATTAAGACCCCAACGCACTGCACTGGAGTTCATGTCCTACATTGTCGTCCTTAGGCAATGAGCTATCTGAGCCATAGATTGAACTCTAGAAATCAACTCATTTGACCCTCTAAAATAGTCAAGTTAGAAGAAGGGTAGTAGCAACTAGATTGCTCTTACTTTTCAACCTTAGCCACTTAACCTCTATGAATCATTTAGTAAGCTTGAGGTAGATTAGGGCAGCTTGTTGCTTAGGACCCTCCCATGACTTGGGGTCTCAGAGTAGCCTGTACCCCTCCTCTACATTTTGGTGAACCCGACATGAACTATTTTAGTTCTGTTTTGTAGTCTTGAAGGAACCTTATCTCATATTCTAGGCGTGTTTGTCATGTCCCTGATTTGGAGGCAGGATAATTAATTAAATTAACTGATTAAGTTGTCCAAATTAATGATATTTCATAATGATGACTAATTGATTATTTTAATTAAATTAAAGTGGAATATTAAATTAATTATTTGCAAGGTTATCACAATAAATAAATATTTAAACGTGACCTTATATTTAATTAATTTAATAAAGTGACTAAGTGAGAGCAAAAACATGCAAGGCTATTGTTTAGTGCATGCTCAGATAAGGGGTAACAAGTTTTACTGATCAAAAAAAAAGGGGGGTAACAAGTTTTAGGGTTAATAAACATGCAGCAATACACATAGGCATGCACCAAACGATGAGGTAAATACATTTTCAAAGACAACCTCACAGGCATGATATATGGGTGCGTGCCCTAGAACATGCAAGCCAGTTTGGAAGTCTCTTATATCTCATAGCAACAAGGCCTGATATCATGCAAGTTGTTTGCATTGTTGCTAGATTTCAAGTTGCTCCTAAGGAGACACATGTTAAGGCTGTGAAGAGGATTTTCAAATACTTGAAGAGTACATTAGACTTTGGTCTATGGTATCCTGTTTGTAATTATTTCACTATTTGTCTTTAGATATGTGGTATTCTATTAATGTATGACTATCATTTTAATATTTTGGATTAATCATTTATATATCATTTTCTGTTATATACATTTCATAGCTTTCTTTCAAATTTAGCCAATTTTTTGGTTATTTTAACCCTTTGCTCTTTAAATTTTCCTTTCTTATTTCTCAAATTGATTTTTCTTTATGTTGGTTTTCTTCTCTATCTTTAGATTTCAGCTTTTATTTCTTTACTTCTCTTTCAATTTGAATTTAAAAATTATCTCGTCTCCCTTTTCTCTTTCTCTCTTTATGTTTTCAATTAACTTGTCTATCACTTATCTCTCTCTCTCTCTCTCTCACCTTGGTTTTTGTGTCCAACCCCCCCTCCACTTCTCACCTCTCTTCTTTTTAAGCAATCTGGGTCTGCATCTAACTATTATTCATCTCCTTATGCTCTCTATTATCTTGATGATGGATCACAGAGTGTGATCCGAAACGTCGATGAAAAAATTCAAACAATCAAAATCTAGAAGTTACAAATTACAAGCATTATGGATTGTGGAAATCTCATAGCATTAATAAATGTTTTTATTAAAGATCTATAATATATATGATGAATGCCTTGTCAATGTTATTGATGAGCACACACTTATACTGAGAGGTGGGGGCTGGGGGGTGAATCACTATAAGGTAATCTTTTACTTTTTTCAAATTAATAATCACAATAATATCAATCACAATACATTAACAATTAAGAACACAAGAAAAACACAAGATTTATGTGGAAACCCTTTCAAGAGAAAACCATGAAGAATAGGACTGCTTGGATCTACTACCCAAATCCAGTCACCAAAATAAAATACTTCTTAGAAAATATTCGTAGGCACCAACCCACTGGAGACACCAATCCCCACCACTGAGCACCAACTCAGCAAGAGACACCAATCTCTTTAATATGAGGCACCAACCTCTCCAAAATGAGGCATCGACCTCTTCAATATGAGGGACCAACCTCCAAAATATTTCCTCTTTTGAAATTGCTCCTTCAACAAATGATATTCACATAAATTCTCGACAAAACCTGCCTTGAATGATTTTCTATGATATTCTTTTCTTCAAATCTGCATGTGTTTGTTAGATATATCTTCTTATTTTCCACACACTTCTTTCCTCACCTTTCTTACTGCCTTTTATATCTTCTTGCCTCTATAAAGAAAGGGAGAGATAACCCTTTGAAAAGACATGACTTATTGTTACCACTCCCTAATGCCAATCGCTGCCTTTAAACACTTCTATTTATTGCTGCCTTTTATTGAAACATGATCGCTGCTTTTTATCTTTTCATATAAGCTCAATCGCTGCCCCCTTTGTGAACTGCTGTTATTTTGTATTGAATCACTGCTCGTTGTTAATGCGTCACTTCCTTCATAATCATTAATTGCTACTTTCATAATAATTAGTTAGATCTGTTCTTGGGTGATTTCATATGTATATATATATATATATGCCTTGACTTGGGCAGTAAAGGTGGTTGGCCATGAATAAGATACTAATTTAAATTTATTTTCCAAATGACTTAGGTAGGAAGGGTAAAGGGAGTCGGCCAGCATAAATGGAAATTTGTCTTGCAAATATGTCAATATGAAGGAGGGTTCTGCCTGAGTTACTTTGGATGGTGATTACCGGCTTTTGGCCTTCATACTATTTTGTTCATACGCCTTTGACATCAATGAGAATAATCCAACAGTTATCATATGAAAATTTGAAATTTCCTTATTAATAACCATCCCTTGTTGTCCCCTAAATTGGCCTTAAAAAAATCCATCTACAAAATGCGCCCCTCTGACCCTTGCTGTCCCCATCCCGGAAACTTGGTTGAACAAAGATTTATATTATATACAAAGAAAAGGATGTACAAGGAAACTATTAAAAGTATATATAGAAGCTTTTTGAAGAAGAAAGAGACGTAGGCTTCTAGACTAGTTACATAAAGAAAAAAAAAGAACCACCATACATTAATTATATTATTTACCAGCCAATAAGGCTGTCTCATCATTTCCTCTCTTAGTAGAGAAAACTGTCCCAACTTGTAGCTTTAGATGTGAGAAATGCTTGTGAAGACGAGGATTGGGACATCCACTTCGTTTGATTCAGCAATGAGTGGTTCCGACCAACCAAGTAGTAGTTTATTTATACCCAGCAGTGCATTTGTGGACATCAAGAAGAGTATCTTCACTGGCATCCAAAGGAGGCTGAAGATTTAGGCACCTAGGGACAAGAATTGTCAACCTCTTCAAAAAATTTGGTTCCTCATAGAGTTTAAGCTTATTCACATTCACTCTATGCCAAGTTAAGATAGAAGATCTTGTCGAAAACCATTTTCCTCAATTTGCTGCAAAATGGTGTAAGGCACATGCCATATTGGTTTGAGGCTTGAGCTTCTGATAGCGCTGAGATTTTAATCTTTGTTTGGTCAGATAGAGCCAAACTTTGTCACCAACCTGAAAATGTGGAGAAAACTTTTAGCAATTACTAAACTCTTGGTATTTGCATTGACTTCCAAAGTCACAATTATCTTTGTTGTGCAATCTCAATCCTATTCTGTTGAGTCTTTTGATGACAGAAGAAAATCATCTGATTTCTTGAACAAAACATTCAACCGAATATTCAGAAAAGGAAATATTCTGTGGATTCTTTTGGCTAGAAGAGAAAATCAACTAGTTTCTTGAACCAATGAGTCAATGGAATATCAAAGGAAAAGATCTCAACAGCATTACAAAATGAATATTCTTTTGAATTTGTTGGGTATTGCTACAATGATCCTGGGTGACTTTTTATAAATTTGCAATTATTCATTTTGTCTCTTTTATTTTTCCTGGTTAGAAATGGAGAAATATCCCCAAAATATCCACCCTTACCCATTCCAATTCCTGTCTTACCTTGAGTGAGTGAAAATATTAACATTCTATTATATGATATTATGAGGGATCCGCCAGTGTTGTTTGTGGCTTTTATCATCCTCAATTAGGCATATGTTCAGTTTTCCTTGAATATTTAAAGATGACAAAATTCCAGGCTAACATATATCATTTAAGCTTTGGAAAAACAAAAAGAAATTCTAGCCTTCAGAATTGATGCCCACTATATAATGCAACTCCCCTTATGATTACCTCATTATTTTAAACTTTGCACCGGCTTCCAGCTCAATGTCAAAAGGGCAAGATATTGGATTGCATAAATGTATTTATTTCTTTGAAGATGTTAAATGCTTAGCGAGCATGTAAGCTTTGAATATATGAAATGATGGTTGAATGTAACACTTAAGAGAATTGATAATACTCGAGTTTTTCTTGTCCTTAATGCAAGCAATTGGATGATGAACTTATAATGATGGCAGGTTGTCCGATGCAATTATTCTTATGAAGAGAGAAGGGCAATGGTTGAGCTTACTAGCTATATAAAAGGAATTGGTGCAATGATGCAGAAATCTGACACAGTGATTGCAGATGCTTTGTGGGAAGCAATTCATGCTGAGGTTCAGGATTTTGTGCAAAATAAGCTGGCAACTATGCTGAGAACAACATTTAAAAAGAAGAAGGATCTTTCGCGGTAATTATAATGTCCTATACAATGATTTGTAGAAATGTCACTTTATTAAATGCTGCTGCTTGTCCTTTCTGTCGTTTCATTTCTATATCAAACTTTTAAATTTAATAAAAGAACAATTTAGGCTCTCAATGCTGGTGAATATAGATATAGAAGGTGGGTTGGAATGCCTTGTTAGATCTTATTGGTGTGTTTCAGATTTGTTTCTGTTAAGATTTATCTATCATAAATGTCCAGGATTTTAGCAGACATGAGGACAATCGCAGCGGATTGGATGGCAAACACAATCAGGCCTGAGACTCACCAAAATGCTTCAAGACGAGGAGGTGATGACAATAATGGGATATCTTTCCAGCCAAGGCCTGTGGCACCAACAGCTGCTCAGGTGCACTTCTGACATTGGAACTGAATATTATTTTATGATGTGAATCTGTATCCATGATAGATACTCTAAAATAAAGCTATGGAGCTCATGAAATGAATTTCTTGTTCCTATCTTTGGTGCTGGTTTAACATTTATTTTACCACATATAGAGAATAATGAACAGTACAAACTTCTTTCAAGCAGAGTTAATGTTGAACCAGGAAGAATGATTATAATAATATTTAACATTATATTTGTTATAGACCTGGGTTTTGGTATAACTTTGATCAGCACAACTCCTTATGACTCTTGTTTGATATGTTTTATGTTTGAGCTTACAAAGGTTGATATTATGCTAGGGATAAAGTCCAAAAAGAGGCCTAAAAAGGAATAACAAAGACACAAGGAAAGACAAATAAAGAGGGTGGTCCAAAAATGAAAGATACAATGTGACGAAAGATGGGTGGCTACCTAGGGAAATTCTAGACAGCTAAATGGAGACCAAAAACATGGAGAATGAAGTGGTTCAATTGACCCATTCAAATTCACTCATAAGGGTTGGAAAGCTTATTTGAGGGTTGAGAAGAATCCTTAAATAGTTCTTATGCATCATCAAGTATACATGTACTCTTTTAAGGGAAAAAACATTAATAATTATAACTTGATATGTGTTATATACTAAGTTGCCGGTTCTGGTACGGGAATTGGGTACGGGTATGCTGGTACGACAATTTTTTTTCCTTGGGTACGGTACATTTGGGTATGGCTGTATAGTATATGCAAAAAAAATTAAAAATATAGAGAATTGTAAATACATTTGATAGTATGATACAGTATACTTGAGTCTATTGCAAGTAGTGCCTTCTCCTCGTATGTACAGGCTTTCACTAAATTTTTTTCCCATGTGAATTAAAAAGTGTAGTGACTTCCTGCAGGTCCTTTCTCTGTTGTTCTTGTCCTATGAGGGGAAACAGTGCCTTAGTCATTTGCAATTCTGTGACCAGGACATTTAAAACTCTGCCCTCTATTACTCTTTATACATTTCATTTCGTTGGCTTCACTTTTGATATGTCCACAAGGACCTTCATCTTAGTCATAGGATTGAACAATTGTATCAATGGAGAGAGAAACAATATACAGATAAAGATGTATGATTCAAAAAGTGATACATGGACCCAATTGGAGATGAGTATACCCATATTGATTTTGCCCCAATGGAGAGGGAGTATATTCTAGAGGGAGGTTTTATTGGATCAATGCTAACCACTTGGCTCAGGGCAAGAATATGATGTTTAGGTTTGACGTTGCATTCTTTGATGTAGCAGCGAAGCATTGGGATACTATTAGGCAACCACAGAGACATGATTGAAAGGATTTCAGAACCCACAGGGAACCTGGGGTTGCCTGGGCGCTCCCCAGGTTGCTCCAGGACCGAAACGCTCCAGGAGCAAGCACAGGGTTCTGTTGTGACCTTTTCACACATCACCCCATTCGAAATGGGGACCCCCCCAAAATTTTGCTCCATTCTGGTCTTTTGGCTTTGGTTTTCTTTCTCTCTCTCTCTCTCTCTCTTTCTGTCTCTTTCTGCTGTCTGCCTTTCGGGGATGTGCCTGTCATCGAGCTTAAACGCGAAATTTAGCCAAGTCTGAAAATTAGGGTTTCTGTCTTCATGGTCAATTTGAGGTCAAATGAAGTGAATGAATTGAAGATTGAGATTAACATTGCTTTCAACAAGTTTCCACTAAAGTTTCATCAAATTCACAACTTACTATTTTTAGTAAGTGTGTAATTCAAGGCGTTCCTTCAACATTCTTGAAGCGACAGCCACATTGCATCCGCATGTCAAGTCATTGAAATTGAGTCAAACCGACAACTTGCTATTTTTATTTCGCTTCCAGAGCAAATTTTAGGTTTATATGCAAAGTTCTTCATTGCATGCCTGGAGATTCTTTCTGGGTTTTCTGAGAGCTTAAACGATATAACATGCAAAGTGAGATAATGACTTTCAGAGTTCAACCTTCGGAGGCTATTTTTAGGTTTGCATGTGGGTTTTCGCATGTCTGATGATTCCTTATGGGTTTTTCGAGAGCTTTGCAGTGGTGTGACATGCAAAAGATGATCAATATTCAATGACTTACTATTTTTAGCAGTTCCATTCTGAAGCCACACATTAGAATCACAAGCAGCGAAGTGCAACTGAAATGAGGTCAAACGAAGGTCATTTGATATGCATGCAAGTCAAATTAGGGTTTCAACGGGACCCAAAAAGAGGGGTAAAAGTCGAATTCAAAACTGTATCCACGCGAGCATCTTCGAGCTATCCATTAAAATTTGAAGGCAATGATACTTTACTATTTACGCAAGCGGCTAGCTAAAAATAGTAAATCAGCAGCAGGCGCCAGACCAAAAGATAGATGACACGTCATTCGAATTCAAATGGAGTTGTGGAAGTCTCAGAAACAAGCAGTTACTATAAATAGTAAACCACCTTCAGAAATGTGCTATTTTTAGCAGGCCAGCTCAGGATAGCTGTATGAACGGATTGACAAGGTCATGAAGATCCAGTGCTTAAAATTCCAAATTGATCCGAGCTTCAGAAGTGTGAAAATTTAAGGACTTACTATAAATAGCAGGAACTGGAGAGGCTGGCGGAAAAATGGAAAAATGGCTAAGTCTGAAGCTCATCCTCCTCACCCATCAAAATGCGCCCAAGATGATTGGCAGAAGATTGAAAATGTCCAAGTTTGAACTTTATCCTGCTCCATGCATGAAATGCGCCCTCATCATGCCAAGGTAATGGAAAATGTTTAAGTGTTGAAGTTTGTAATGTCCCCATTTTTAGCTCTACACTTTCCAGTGATTGATAGCCTATTCCCGGTTTGTTGTTGGCTAGTCAGAGGCAGAATTAGGGTTTCCGACTACTTGATAGTCCCTTTTGAAGATTCAGGGGTTTGTGTGTTGGAGTTCGGCTGTTTGGTTTCTGGATTCCTTCAGGGTTTTCAGAGAACTTCGCAGAGGTATGACATGCAATTGCGTCGAGCAACTTTTCCGGACTTACTAATTTTAGTAAGTTATGACAGCTACAGCTTGGAGTTGGGGATTTTGGATTGCGGATTCTTTCTTGGTTTTCAGAAAGCTTCGCAATGGTGTCGCATGCACTTTGATCCGAGCAACTTTCCGAATTTACTATTTTTAGTAAATTCTATTTTTAGCAGTGGTCCAGTCAGCATCAACTTAGCAAGCTTTCCTCTTCTGGCAGTTCAGTTGGTAATATTGATTTTGGCTTTAAGGTGCTCATTTTGGAGAGATAAGTTATTTTAAATTAATAATGTTTTATTTTCATCTTATGACCCCTTGGTCTAGTGTTACAACTTTAAGTTGTTTTAAAAAGGGGGACTTTGAGGGTGGTCTTCTCATGGGAAATTATTTTGATATTTCTAAAGTAAAAAATGCACAAGGAGAAAGGTACGCCAACTTTGTTGAGGAGATAAATTTTAAATAAAAGTCAAAATTAGCTTTGAAAGTGGGACGCCTATGTGTTGTACCCAAAACCAAATTTTTTGCTTCATCAAGGCATTTTGCTTAAAGTAGTCTAAACCTTGCTAAAATGATGTCAAACACAGTTTTTGGGCAATATCAAGCATGGAGTTTTGTTAATGTTTTGTCAGTCAAAGGCAGTTCCATTGTTCAGAACCTGAATCAGAGACTTAGAACGAAGCATTTCACGATGGAGGAGCATTTCATGGCGATGCTTATACTTTTATATGGTCATTTCAATGGCCAAAATGAAGATTTCAATGATCAATTTTTGAAGATTTCTTAAAGAAAAACAGAATTGCGCACCTGTAGCCCAGGGCACCCTTCTTTTTGAAGGCCTAGATTTTGTGGTGAATGCTCATGAATATAGTTAATCTCTTCAGAATTAGTCTGACTATCCGATGAGCTATCCTGCGAGGCTATCCGAGACTCGTAACTCTAGTTACTGGCGACAAAAGTTGAAGATTCCAAAGTTCTAGAATGCAGAGGCTTGTCCTTTTCTAGCTTTAGCGCGCCTATAGCTTAAGGGCGCCCTTCTTAATGAGGTGTTAGATCTTGGTATTCTTGATGATTGATGCAGTAATCTCTTCACGACTAGTCTGCTTATCCGACGAGTTATCAAATGCAGTCATCCGAGTCCTAGAGCTCTGGCAATTGACGTCTGAAGATGAGCTTGTAAAGAGACTTCACATCCTTGAGCTTCTTCGTTGCGTTTCCAGTGCGCCTGTAGCTCAGGGGCGCTTTTCAAAATGACCCTTGAGATGATCCAGTTTGTTGATAAGGTCTTCCTGACATCAGTACTACTCTAGTCCAGCTTCGCGTTGCACCAAGTTGCCTGTTAATCCGACATTCTGAAAGATCGTGGCAGAGATTCTATCAGGCATGTAATTTCACAGGCGGACTGGCATAAAATTTTCATTGTATTTCTGTAGGCCAGGGGCGCCTAGCCTTTAGGCCTGTCAGATGAAGTTGTTCGCGTTCGAAGTCTTCACGACACTTGAGCGTAATTACTCTAGCTATCCAACGAGCCTAGCCGTCAACCTTCGGGATTTGGCAAACGCTCATACGTGCGAGGTCTTTGTAAAATGCTGAAAAGTGAAGACATCCGGAAAATGGCTAAGAATGGAGCGTATATTTTAAATAAAAAACGCACTTGTATTTTTGAGGTCTTAGAAGTAGTTTTCTCGCTTCGTCATCTCCAGAGATATCTCTTCTCAATGCTCCTAGCTATGCAGAGAGACAGTCGGCGCACAAATCGGGGCATTCTAGCTCTCGGTATTGGAGGACAAAGTAGGGTACTTGGATGCAAGTTCAACTTTGGTCAAAATGGTGTCAGTGCAACTGTGGCTCAGGCGCGCTTTTACTTTTCAGGCCCTTAATGAACTTTTCAGATGTCTTGCGTATATTCGTTGGATGCAAAATATCTCCAGTCATGCAATGAGTTCAATTGCTTGTCAGCAGGGTTCATCGTTCACCATCAGTAGCTGTTTGAAGCGTCAGATGGCAGTTTAGGAAAATGGTTAAGTCTGGCACCTATAAATGAATTTAATCAAGGGCGCCTAATTTTTTGAGGTGTTAAATGATGGATTTTGTAGTGATGACTCCCAGCAGACGTTTCTTCTTTGTTCTGCAGGCTTCGCGATGAATATCTCAGCTCGGTCTCAGCATCATTTGGTCACCCGGAAATCAGCGTCGAAGATGGCCAGTCGTAACTTTGTAGTCAGCTACAAAATAGGAAGTTAATAAAAAGTGGAATAACTTGAGCAAATGGACGCCTATGAGCTCAGATGATGACTTTTCGGAATCAGTGAAGTCTAACGGTGAATCCTAAAGCTTCGTTTGAATTGTCAACTGAAGTTAGATAATTCTTAATATTTATTTTGCATTAAATGGCGAATTTCTATAATTGGCGCCTTTGTGAATTGCATAATGAATATTTTATTATTCAAACTTCGAGTCAGTGGCAGTGAAACTGAAAGGGGTCCAATTAGAAGGCGTTTATTTCAGTCAGGCTTTTAAATCTTGCAGTTCACAAGTTGGTGCGAATTTCTTCTTATTTAAACATGGCGCCTTCATTTGTTATTCACCAAGCTTCAAGAGAAATTCGTATTTTTCAAGAGAAATTCATAATTCTTAAGAGAAATTCATATCTTCAAAGCAAAATCTGTATTTCTTCAAGGCAGAGGAAAATTCGTAATTTTATCAAGCAAAGGCGAATTTTAGAAGGCAAAGGCGTATCTTCAAGGAAAATTCGCAATTTATCAGAACAAAGGCGATTTTAGCAATCAAAGGCGAATTTCTTCATCAATTTCCAAAGGCGATTTTATCAAACATTCTTTTGCAGGTTAAAAGTTCACAATTGTCAGCAATTTGAAGAATTCAAGGGCGATTTTCATTGAAGAAGAACATACAAAAAACGTCTTTTTCCTCCTTGTTTCTCAAATTTCTCTCAGTATACAATTTGCATGTTCCTGAAATTGGCAAATTCGACAAGTTCAAACATCTGGATCATTTCTATATAATTTCCTTGAGTTAAAATCGTGCGCTTGATTTTTCAGGAATTTTTAACTTCAGAACATTCGTTCTTGAGTTCCTAATTTTCTCAACTGAAAAGTCTTTGCATGATCAAGTAGAAGTCATATTTTCACATATCTGACGTTCTGGGTTGTCTTAGAATCTTTTTCTGGACAAAACCCATATCTCAGATTTTTCGCCGAAAATAACTCTTCAAAAGGCTATTTTTAACTCTCGCAGGTTATTTTTAGTTTTCCAGAAAAGTTGTCAGAATATAGCCGTGTTCACAGTCAACAGGCGAGTTTTTCAGAGTGCAGTTCACACAGATTGAATTCAAGACCAAATCGGTCTTAATTCATGACTTCATTAGAGAAGCTGAGACCGATTTGTATCAAGTGTATTCGAAGGGTTGACAGGCGTAATCACTCAAGTCCACATAGTTGCATGCCTCGTATGGCCGATTGTCTTCCGAAGCCGGTTTAGAGGGTTGATACTGTTGGAATTTTGCATGTGTAGCAAGTTCGTTCGCTTTTTCTCACAACTAGAGTGTTCACGGTCAAACTTCGCAGTTTTGTCATGCAACACTCTACCATAGATAAAAGCGTGAAATGCGTCAAGTTGCAGAAGAAACAGTGGCCATCACTTCAGTTACGGAGCCGCCAAAGTTATAAGTCAGTGAAATGCTAGTTTGAGTGTGCAAAGATTGCCAAGATTGCTCAAGTTGCTGACATTCAGATGCTGATGCAGTTGACAGCCTCGTTGAGGGATTGATTGCTCGAGATCACAATTAATAGACTTCAGTTCCCACCTCCCAGAATAGACATTACACACAGGAGTTAAACTTGGTGTTACTTTCTCAAGTTAAGTCGCTGTCTCACCTCATGCATATCTATTCTGAGATCAGTTTTATTCACTTGGAGTTTCATTTAGGGTTTCCGTTAACTGATGGTAGTGTTCCAGTTAACATGCTTTCAGTAAGGACGTGCATGCTTGCACATTGTCCATTTTTCGATTAGATGTTTCGGTTAACTGATGGTAGTTTTCCAGTTAACTGTATAGTTTACTTCATTAGGGCTTAGCAATAAATCTTGCATGCATTGCAAGACTGTAGTTGACTCAAGGTGACTTTAGGGTTCCCTACACCTTTCGATGTATATAAATAAGAGCTTTTGCTCATTTGTACATAACTTTTGCACGAGAGAGAAATATATGCTGTGCCTACCTTGCCTTCAATATTGCTCGTTCTGTATCTGTTCATGAGTATTTACTATTATGATGAATTGTTATGCCACATAGGGTTTCATGCAATTATGATGGTGAATTCTTGCTTTAGTTAGATATAGTGGCTAGTCAATCATAGGTTGTATGCGTGTCTCGCCAATGCAACTTATTATCCTAGTTGGCTATCCTTGATGTTATGTGTTCAATAAACTCGTTCAGATTGAGCTAATAGATCTGCCACCTTGCCTTCAAGTTGAGAATCTGTTCTTGGTTATCGTATGATGTGTGTGAATAATAAACTTATTCAGATTGCGCTGATAGTTGTGCCACCTTGCCTTCAAGTTGAGAATTTGTACTTAGTTTATCGTATATTGTTGTTTCCAATAAGCCTATTTAGACAAGCAGATAGTTGTGCCACCTTGCCTCACGTTGTGAGTCCGTACCCGGCTTATCGTCAGATAATCATTCCTGCCCATTTCCTCATGCTTTGTTTTCTTGAGGAAACTGGATAGATTTAAAGTAGATAGCTTAGTTGTAGTTAATGATCTGCGAAACCAGAAAATCCTTAGCTGCAACGTTCTTGGTTTTCTTAACCTTGTGCCTCTTCCAGCTGAGAACAAAAAGATAGGACTTAGATTACTTTTCTTTTCCACTCATTCCAGCACTACGAGGGAGCTTCCCCTCCTAATTTGAAGAGCACTCATTACGCAGTGTGCATAGCTGTCCGTACAAACCTGCACTCTAGAGGTGTTAGTTTTTACGCCAACACTATGCTTGGAGGGAAATTGAAGTCAAATTCAAATTGGAATTAGGGCGCACTTTTTAGAAGTTTCTAGAGATTCCTTGTTGAGCTTATAAATGGAGACCTCTTCTCTTCATTTCAGTATCTTATGTCTTGAGTAAAGTTATGCTGCCGGAATGGTATTTGGATTGCTTCGAGGAATGAATGCCTCCTAGCCTTGGCTCAACTTTTTGCTTGAAAGACAACAACTAGTGGAGAGTTAGATTGTAGTTGAGTGAGATTTGTAGTGAGATTTTGCATTGTAGAAGTTGTTTTGCATTTGTAGTTCAGTTTCTTGCATTTTAATCAAAATTTGGAGTTGCTGATTTTGTATTGCAGATTGAAGTTTATACTCATAAGTCTTTGGGCGAATTTGTTTTGGTTCTGGGTAGTTTACCCATGCATTTGCTAGCCTTGGGCGCCCCTCTATGCCAAGTTGCAGATTTTTTAGAGGTGTCTTGGATTTTATCTTGTTGGTAGAACATTTCTTGAGGCTGTAACATTCTGTTTTGCCTGGCAAGTGTTTAGAAAAAAAATACTTCAATTTGTCAGCTGTTTCTTTGTCTAGTCTTCATTGTCATCATCCTAACTTTCGTTTGCATCAAGTCTCATGTCATTTTGGCAAGTATTGAGTGAGTTGTGAGCATTTTAGTGGATTCTAGGGTTGCTGGTTATGCATATTAAGTTGCTGTTCTGTCATATCAGCTTGCGTAAAGTCTATCTTTTGAGTTGGGTTTGGGTTGAAAGTCTTTGTGATCAATGAGGAGACATTATACTATATTGCAGCATGATTAGACTTTCTTATTCTATGTATTTGGCAGGCAAATCTCTAATTATTGTAAGCTAAATAGTAGTACTGTCAGCAATCTTACTTTTTATTTGTTATTTCATTGTAATACCCACTGGATAAGTGGAAGAGGCTGGCTTGCCGCCTATTTACTTTGATTTGCATTTTAATATCTTACATCTCCGCCCTATGGTAGCTCCATTCCCACTCTGGGTTTGAAAGCACATTCTGGGTGTTGAGTTTACTTTCAGCATAATAGAAGTTAGGGATCCTCTGACCATATGCTCGTCGTCATCCGGCGCATTCTTGGTTAGAGTTCTTTATTCAGCTTTGCTTTGAGATCCTTTGACCATATGCTCGTCGTCATCCGACGCATTCTTGGTTAGAGTTGAATTCTGTATCGTTTTGGTTTAAGTGCTAACCCTAACGGATGTGTGTTGCATTGTATCTGTTATTGAAAAAATTGAAAAAAATTGGTTCGGAATATTTCAAAGTTCGTCCTGCTCATGCCTCCATATGCGCCCAACTTGCAATGGGAATGTGAAGAAAATATTCTAAGTTAAAATTTCATCCACCTCCATACTTCAAATGCGCCCACAAGGTAATAGAGGTCAAGAAAAATCTCTAAGGCATAGGTTTCATCCTCCTGCCTATCCAAAATGCGCCCAACTTGCATTCAAGATGATTGAAATTTTTTTTTAAGTGTTGGAATATCCTGCTCCCTAGGCTAAATGCGCCCATACACAAGCAAGATGATTACAAAATTTTCTAAGTAATGGAGATATCCACCTCCATACCTCATATGCGCCCACCTCAAGGTAACGAGATGCCAAAATATTCTAAGTCAAAGTTCATCCTCCTACCTATGTGATATGCGCCCTCAAGGTGTTAGAAGTTAGAAAAAATTCTAAGTGTCAAGCTTATCCTCTTCATACACTCATATGCGCCCATCCTTCATGACATAGGAAATGCGCCCATGCTTAACAAGGAGGTCAAAAGGAGTCAAAGGCGTTAGAAACTTCATCCTTCTCACCCCCTCAAATGCGCCAAGTTTAGAAGAGTTTAGAAGAAAGTCAAAAGTGAAAATGCTTTATCCTCTTATGCTCAAATGCGCCCAAATCAAGGCATGTGAAGACAAAAGAGTTAAGGCGTTGAATTTAAAATCCACTTCACCATGGAAAATGCACCCAAGTTTAGAAAGAAGTAAAGGAAAGTCAAGGCGTTGAAAGTTTCATCCTCTTGAACATGTAAAATGCGCCCATCTTGAAGTTGGTAGAGGAAAGTTGCTAAGGCGTGGAAATAAGATATCCTCCTCAAGGTGTTAAATGCGCCCTAGGTGTTAAATGCGCCCTAGGTGCATAAGGAGGAGATAAATATGCTAGGCGTTGGAATTTTAAAAAGAAATATATCCCTCATGAAATGTAAAATGCGCCCAAGGCAATGGAGAAGATTATCTAAGTGAGTTGATAAAGAATTCCTCACCATAGGCAAGATGATTGAAGTGAATGAAAATTTTCTAAGACAAAATTCAAAATGTGCCTATTTTTCTAAGGCACAATATTTTGCCCTCTAGAAAAAAAAAATGCCTAAGTCTGGTGTAGATGTGAAATTTACCTGAAGCATGAGTAAAATTGCTAATGGATGAAGTCAGAGGATGCCAGCTTCACAGGGTTGATTGGAAATTTTCAAGTCAGAGCAAGGAAATACTCACAGGGATGAAGAAATGGATTAAATTTGATAAAAAATTATTTTTTCTAAGGTTCAAAATTCAAAATTAAATGAACCCCTTCGTTGTATACCCATGAATTCGACACTCTCTGAAGGAAATTTTCTTCTGGGTATCGGACGTCTGCGATGAGAAATGGATTTCAAAGTCTTCTGCACTCCGCCAAGGCTTTTAAGATGAAGAATTTGATTGGCACTCAAAATAATGATTTTTCCTAAGGAAAATTTAAACTTTTCTAAGGCAAAATGAATAAAATGTGTTTTTGAAGGAAAAATGCTTCAGATGATGAATTTGAAATGGATTGCCTAGATGAATTTGATTATATTCTTCGTGAGACTAATCTTCTTGAGCCAGAGATGAATAAAATTGAGTATCAGGGCTTCAGTTGGTGAAGTGAGTTCCTTGAAGATGATGCAGTTGAAGCTAACACTCTCAAAAGGTGATTTTAAAAGGTGCATCTCTTAAGTACGCCCTTGAGAAGGATGAAATTTGTCTAAGGCATTTGATGCACAGGTGTTATATGCCCCAGCCTACAGATCATAAAGAAAGCAAAGCTGGCTAGAAAAAAATGATGAACCCTATCAGATGAAGAGACCACCTGAACATCGGAGTGAGGTAAATTTATGTTATGAAGTGTTCTGACGCTCTCCTCTTGGCTTGTTTTGCAGGAGGAACGTCGAGACCAGGCGGTGGTGAAGTAAATAGTCCAAGATGATGGAATCGTGAAACAAGTACTTGAAATAAATGGCTAAGTGTTGGAATTTCTCCCTAAAGACCCAATATGCACCAAACGCAGTCAGGCGAATGCAAAGCATGAATGATTGAATCCAGGACAAGAGAATCTTCCAAGTTTAGAATGAAGGAAAAGACGAAGGCTCGGGTGTTGTCAAACAGGTTAAAAAGTTACAGCCTTGAAGTTGCAGATCAAGAACATGCCTGCCATACCCTCTCGAGAAGTTAAAGCCGTGATGATCAAACTCAGCCCGTTTGCAGTCGGAAGTTGAACAGTGTGAACACGTCTATGAACAGGGATCTTCTAGAAGATGGTGGCCATTAATTGTTCATTTGTTACCCCACTCTTCTTTGTGGCGGTTTTTAGGGTGAATCTTGTTTAGGGCTGAGGTGGCTCGATCTAGGCCATCCAGCCGATTGTAATCTGAGCTGTTTGTCGGACTTGGCCAACTATATAAAGGGGGAGTCCCCCTCATTTGTACTCAGTAGAGTTAGAATAGCAGAGAAGGAATAGAGAGAAATTGATAGAATAGAAAGTAGAATAGTTTGATAGCATAGTTTGGAGGAGAAGGAAAGTTTTCTTTTGAAAACTTTTGTAAGAGATTGTTGTGTAAAACTTTCATAATAGAAGATCTTTTCATTGATGGTGAAATTCGTCTTTGTTATGGATAGCTAGCAAGGTTTCTTCATCCCTTCGATTTCAAGTAGCGTAAAGTAGAGTAATTTTTATTTTCATGCAAGTAGATGTTAGCTGTGGATTTGTGGTGTCAATCGAGACAACTTCTTTTTTATCCATACCACTAGCGGCTTGCTGACGACAAGTTTGCCTTGTGTGGTCAACTGGAAAACTTTACAAACTTAACTTTGATTGTGATTCAGGTGTTTGTATGCGTCGTTTTGACGGTACTTATGTGTTGAGTTATAATTTGAAAACCTCTTGTCACTCCCTTGAAGATTGCACCGACTTTGTGTAAGTTGTCCAACATGAGGTGGAGCAGAGTCTGGTTGAAGTCTATTGAGATTGATCCCACGTCCTGTCCTTAGATAGAACATAAGCTTCTTAGGCCCTACACTCATTTTAAATTCAGTTCATTTTTGGTTAGCGTTAGGAAACTTGTGCTCACTTGCCAAATCATTCGAACGACGTGAAACCCTTAATCTGCTGTCTGCTATCAGCTGTTGAACAATTGTGTAAGTCCCCTCGTGATACCAGCAAAATCACAACGAACCAACTGAGGGTATTCTATTGCATTATCGGAACCTTGGAGTTGAAAGCATGAACTCACTCGCAATCTTAGCATGCTGAATACTTTGTTCAAGAGAGGATAGAGTATCCGTTGGGAAACTTTATTCTGTGTTGGTGTGGTCACGAAAATCACATCAACAAGTTCTTTTTAGAAGAACCCGGTAACAT
Source organism: Sequoia sempervirens (assembly GCA_007258455.2). NCBI lineage: Eukaryota > Viridiplantae > Streptophyta > Pinopsida > Cupressales > Cupressaceae > Sequoia > Sequoia sempervirens. The sequence continues at coordinate 42,309 of VDFB02041998.1, forward strand.
AGGTTATTTAGATAAAATGTTCAAGTGGAACTAGTTTTATTTTTTTAGGATACAAACATTCTACTCTATTATATAAAACTGTTGTAGTTAGCATAAAATAACTTTGTTATGTTTTATTAATTTGTTTGTCATTGGCTATGTATTATTTAGTTGTTGGCTTGTGGCTAGTTATGAGGTGGCAGTTGTTAGTAGTTGTTGATGGTTATGTTCTGCTTGACAATTGTGAGGTTCTTTAAATTAGTTTCTCATAGTTAGGGATAGTAGTTTTATCCTTGTTTAGTCATCCCTAGTCTACTTTGGCGTAAGAAATTCACATGAACAAAGATATACTTTTGTTACTCTATTTGGTATGCATTGCTCTTTATAAGCTTTTATGCAAGTACTAGTTTTATTAGATATTAGAGTAAACATTGGTGCTATTATGTTAAAGAATTCGGGTTTTTTGATGCATCAATCTAAAAACTGTATTGTTAGTCGTTCATATCTTAGTTCGGTTTGGTCTGAGTAACAAATTTTTGCAGGTTGATCATGATTCACATATTTCAACACTGGGATAAGCTAGTTTCAAACGATGGTGATTGGTATGTGGATGCTAAAGAAATAGAATAGTCAAAATTAGAAAAAAGGAGATTTAAAGAAAAAGAAGGGAGTTTAATGCCAGCAATAAGGAATCTGAACCAAGGAAAGTGGATGCCAAAAAAATAAACTGAAGAAGAGACAAAACTAGCATCTAGTCAACAAGGAAACTTTTTGAGAAGAAATCAAACGCTGAGCAGCATATAACCAGAAGTTAGGAAAAGTAAGCGGAATTTGTCCTATATGAAGTTTGCTGTGATAGAATTATTGTCATTGATGTCAAAGGCATATGGGAGATTGATGGCAAGATCATCAGGATTAAATTCGTTGATCAAAGATGAAGATATTGCATCATTATAAGAGCAGATTTTACTCTCACACAGCAGCAATAAAATAAAATAAAAATCATATCAATAGCTGGTTGACCTACCTCTATCTTGGTGCCTTTATTGGGAGTTAAAGAAAATCTAATTAAATTAATTTTAAATTTGGGCCGACCCCCCTCATTGTGGCTTCCATATTTATTAATCTAAAACAAATAAATTATTTTTCCTATGTAGTGCTGACCCCTTTTAGTGCGGCACCCATTTTAGTGATGTTTAAAAATAAAATGAATTCATTTTTTTTTTTTGGGCTGACCCTTAAATGGTGCGCCTAAATTTGGAGATGAAAAGACACATTGAGAAGGTACAAAATAATGGAAAGTCATCTCATTTGTGAAGAACTGCATCCATCCATGAAGTCGCCTACTTTTGTGAAGATATAAAAAAAGTTTGGGGATTGTGGAGAAGAGGGAGTGTGGAGAATAAGTTGATAAATCATTTATACATGAAAAAATTTGAGAAGAGAAATTAATTGAAGATCATTCAAAAGCAGATTTTTGAAGGAGGATGTAATGTCCCCTCCTTAGCCAGCTTCGGTGTTTTGATGGATTAGCCTATCAACGAGTCCTCGTAGGCTGATGTTGGTGTTCAGAGGGCCTTGTTTAAGAATTATCTTCTCCAGAGTTTGGTGATATTCAGGGATAACCTTCCTGAGATGTTTTAGGCTCCGTTTACACTCACTATTTTTAGTAAGTCACTTGGACGTTGGGGTCCAACCTTACCATTTATAATAAACCATTTAGATGAGTAGAGGAAGCAGTGGGTAACCTTGTGGTGTTGGCAGAATCAATTAATGATAAGTTTTTATGGAGTTATGGTTTATTAATTGTTATTAAAGTATTAACTTTAATAATGATTAAATATAAAGTGGATTAATGAGATGACCTTTATAATATATGGTTTTATATAATTATAAGGTCATTATTAAAAAGCAATTAAGGGGGACGCCACACATGAGGGATTAATATTATTTTATTATTGAAACATCAAAAGCAAATAATATAAAATATTAAATGAACAAAAAGCAAAGGAGAAATCATGCTTTTTAGAGGAGGTATAAAAAGCATTCAAAAGCACAATCAATTCATTCATACTTTGCAAATTTCATGAGCTTTTGTTGTGGAGAAGAAACCAAGGTTTCTAGCTGCAATTCAATCTTGGAGAACGAAAACTCTCTCAGATTTAGTGATCTACAGGTGTGAAATAACACCCAAGGATTGCTCTTCAGGTGGCTGCATTCAGGAGTCACATTTGTGCTGATTTGAGATTAATATTCTAAAGTATTATCAGGGGTTAATGTGCTGATCAGAAAGTAGATTGAAGAATATATATTGGTGATCATTTTCATTGCTGTTTGCACCTATCAACTTTGGCATGTGGGGTTTCAGCTAGGTAGTACAAGCTAGTTGCAGGCCGTACAACCTCCTGGTTGGGCGTGGTGTTTCTAGGCTCAAATGCCTAGGTTTTGGTCTTCTATTCTTCACCAATTTAGGCATCCAATGCAATCAGATGTATGCGCAATAGTTATAAGGTGAAGAAGACAGTTAATTGAAAGAGGCGTCCATTTCTAGGTTATACTAGTTTGCTGTTCAAAGCATTTTCAGATCTGTATTTTGTGCTATTGACTTCTGGGTATGAATGCTTTGTATTTCTCAAGCGTTGAATACAAATAAAAAATAATAGTATAAGTTATTTGCTTAATTTTTCCTTTGTTCTGCAATTAGTTTGCATTTACTTTGCATTCCTAGTGTTGTACCCCAAATTAAAATTTTTGCTAAACTTAGGCATTTTGCAGAAATGAGTTTTTGTCAAAACAGTCAAAAAAAGGTCAAAATTGGGGTTTGCATGTCTTGCATGAGGGGTAAAAACTCAAAATTTTCATAATCTGACGATTTGGGTCTGCTCAAAGCGACTAAATCTACAAAACCCAAATCTCAGTTTTTCATTCCTACTTTTTAGGAAAATTGTTATTTTTAGAAACTTTCCAAAAATAGTAACTTTTTCTGGGTTTCTTTCAAAACGGATGTTGGCAAAATTTTCTAAAAATAGAAAATTTGGCTATTAGGGTTTAAATTGATTTTGATTGGCTCAAAATACTTCCCCATCAGGATGGCGCAGTCAGAATCACCAAATGATCAGTTTTGCCCTAGTGGGTCTATTTTGTTTTTTCAATTTCAGAAAGCATTTCGGGAGCTCCGAAGCCATCAATGGAGGTCAGTCAGTTGCCAGGTGTCAGATTCAACATTCAAGCACTGAACAAAAGATGATGATGATGAACGTGCATGCAGATTGAAGAAGGGCAAAGGTAAGCATGTGGAATGAGGAGAGGAAGGCGAAAATTGCAAAATGAAAACTAAGTTTGGAAGCCATGGGCGCCCCTAGAGGAGATAGGCGCCCAACTTTTCAGGGTATCAGATGATGAAATTAGGGTTCGTGCTCCCAGACAATGTTGTTCAAATTCTTCCCAGCTTTGCAGTGAGTCCGGCAGTGCAATCATCAGATCAACCATTCACCCGGAATTCAAGATCAAATGGGGAGGTTTCAACCAGAAGGCAGAAGACAAACCATGAAAACTAAAGAAAAATTTCTAAGCTTGGGAACTTTGGGCACCCTAGGTGCCCAGGGGCGCCCGGCCTTTTGAGAGGACAAACTTAGCAATTAGGGTTTGCAAATGAGCTCAATCTCTTCAGGATCCTGTCAGCTTCGCAGTGGATGTCTTCGTCAGATCGTTAGACTTGTGAATCACAGGAAAATCCAGATCAAGCTGGAGCTATTAAATGAAGGTTCAAGTTTGAAGATGAAAATCAAGCAAAAAATGGCAAGTCTGGAGGAGTTGGGCGCCAAAGAAGGAGATAGGCACCCTAGATTTTGAAGGCCTAAATTGATGAATTTCCAATGAAGCCTCCAGAATGTCTTCTTCAAATTTGACTAAGCTTTCCAACAAAACCATCAGTAAGTGAATTAGAGTTGGCAGTCATTAGATGTCAAAGGCGGAACAGAGGGAAAAACAAAAGCAAAACATCAAAAGTCAAAAGCAAGTTAAAAAAAAAATATAGAAAAATTTCTAACTCTGGTGAAGTTGGGCGCCCCAGCTAGCTAAAGGCGCCCAAGCTTTTGAGCCCTCAAATGCAGCTTTCAGGAGACATCACTCCTAGGAGACCCCCTTTAGAATCAGTTAGACTATCCAGTGAATCTGACAGCCGGTCGATCCGATCAGTCTAGCTCCCAGAATTGCAAATTCATCAGAAGATCAAAGGGAAATGAAGAGAACTTGAAGAATGGAAAATTGGCCAACACTGAGAAAGCTGGGCACCCCAAAAGGAGATAGGCACCCATGATTTTGAAGGTCTAAATGAAGTTTCTAGCCAGAGTTGCCTCTAGAACAATCTTGTCAGATTTGATCAAGCTTCGCGACGAATCATTCAGCTCGACCATCGGATCAGTCTGGAAGCCAGAGATCGAGGATCAAATAGGGTTCAAAATCATGAAAAGGTTGAAAACTCGGAAAAATGGCCAAGTCTGATGAAGATAGGCGTCTCCAGCCAAGAAGGGGACCCAAAATGCCATGCCTTAGTCAAATTTCTCAAACTTTCAAAATTTCAAGATGAAGAAAAACGCCCATGTTCAATGCACAATAAAATTTTAGGGTTTGGAGGATTAAAGCAAAGGAAAGTAGGGTCTTCTCAAGCCTAAAACCTATTTAAGATGCCTTTGCCATTCAATTTTCATCTCTCTTTGCAGGTGGCGTCTAAGTTGAAGAGGAGCAGCAACTTAAGAATTTTTCTTTTCAAGATTTAAGAGCTCAAGTTTGCTGATTTTCAAAAGTTCTTCATCAATTTTCAGACCAGCACACAAAGGCCTTGTTTTTTCATGCTTTTTCATTCAGAACATCAAATTTTTGAAGGAGGTTAGAGTTTTCAATTTTCAGCAATTTGGGTCTTCTCAGCTCATCATTTTGAACAATTTTTAAAGAAATTTTTCAAGTTGCAGCAGCTGCTTTTTTTCTTGCATGTCCAGGAAATCATCAAAATTTTCAAGTTTTGATCATCTGGGTCCTCTTAAAATATTCTTTTGAACAAAACCCAGATAACAGCTTTTTCAAGAAAATTTCAGATTCTAGGGTTTGCTGCTTTTTCAACCAGCCCTCAATATTTTTCAAATCTGGTCAACTGGGTTCGTCTCAAATGTGTTTCTGAACAAAACCCAGATGCTAGCTTTTTTTGTGAAAAATTGAAGAAATTAGGGTTTGCTGCTTTTTCAGTCTACACTCAAAATTTTCGAAAATGGACAATTTGGGTCTTCTTGTAACGAAATTCGGAACAAAACCCATATCTTAGAAAAAAATTCGAAAAAATTTGTCCGTTTGAAGAAGAAAAACTAGCATTCTAAATTTAGAAAGTGTGCAAAATTTGTCTGAATATAGGCAAGTTTACGGGCAATCTTCAAGGTTTTCAGAATGGAATACACTCCCAATGATTTCAAGACCAAGTCAGTACTATACCACTACTTCATCAAAACAACTGAGACTGACTTGCATCACATCAAGCCGGTGTTTGACTTACGTGCTTTGGAGAACGCAGGTAACACTGCAATCAAAAACCTAGGGCACTCTGGACTTCTCGCAGCAGCATCCATTCCTATTTTAGTGCAGAGTTTGGAATTTGTAATCGCTTGCATAAAGCATTGCAATTCGGCAACTCGGGAGATTCAGTTAGTAGACGGAAGATTGATTTGCAGTCTGAAGCCATATGTGATTGAAAAATGCTTCTCAATTCCACCTTGGCCTGAGAGTGTGACTATCGTCAAGGAAGAATGTGGAAGGATATGGGATATGCATAAAGAGAAATACAACAAGAAGATTGCACAAAAGTGGATGAAAGAAAAACATAAGACTCTGCCAAAGAACATCAGGCGAGGGGAATTCAAGGATGAAATTGCCATCATGATCACCTTGCTCAATAGGGTCACTAGACAAGAAGATGCTACAAAATTCTAGCCCTAGATGTTCTATGTTATACCTCACCTCATGAAGAAGACAGAGTTCTATGATTGGGCAACCTTAATCAGTGACAACCTCTATCAACAAATAACATAATACTTCTAGATTTATGAGTTCAACATGGTCTCCTACCTAGTCTACCTAGTGGCCTTCCAGGGCCAATTTAGAGGGTTGAACACTGAGGGGTCTCTGAACATACAACATGTCTACAACTATTACCCTTAGCTGGAATTCACAAAGTCATTGCACCATTACAAGAGGGTGAACGAGGCTTTCCTCATGCACAGTGCGAGACCTGGATAATGAGTTGCATGTCCGTGCTTCATCAAATGCCAGGGCAACAATAGCAGTGGGCAGATTGGTTTATACAGTTTCCTACATTCACCTACCCTAGAGTCTATGACTTCTCCAGTGCTCCACTTATGTTGCCAAGGTACCCATCAGATGAAGTAGTTTTCATGGAATTCCTAAGGCAAGCACATGATGACCACACAGTCTTGAGGAATAGAAAGAAACCCGCCTTCCGTTTTCCATTTGGGTTGGGAATTTATACATGCAGATCAACAGTGGATGCTAAGTCCATGGGTGATGAGTTGGCAACACTTGGTCTCAAGCCATACAACGAGAGACAATTGTATGACCCTCATGGTGTTTTTCGCTACCCGACTTGAGAAGAACTATGCTCATCTGCCCGCTCTTGAAGATTTTTGGGCTGACTGTAGAGATGAGTTCGAGGTGCGGAGGTGTAGTTACAGCAGGCTCACTCTTCATCAAATGAAAGATTGCTTATCAGAGGATATCGAGGGATTATCAGATGATGGAGATGTACTTCTCCCAATGTACACTCAGAAGCAAATTGAAGATCAGCCTCTTCCACAGGTCAATTTGGCTAACAAAGAGTCCCTCTTAGTTGAAGAAAGGACAAGACAAGTCCTCGAGCACAACAAGGTTTTCCTAGTCCTCAAGAAGAAGAAATCCATTCCAGTAGTAGAGCCGCCAAGGGTACAGTTATCACTTCCCTCTTCTTCTGGAGCGCAATCAAAAGGGAAAGGTGTAAGTCTCAAGAAGGTGTAGAGGGCAGCAGGTCAACTAAAAATGTAAGAAGGTTGGACTTCTTAAACATAATCATACAGGAGCAGCCAATAGCTGAAGTAGAAGCTCCTCCAGAAGAGTTCATGCCTTAAAAAAAAACAGAAGATGTGCCTTTGACACATGATCCTACACCATTGCCAAGGTCTTTGCCAATTCATATTGATATAGAGGATGAAGAAGATGAAGAAGTTGCAGTTGAACCTCCCAAGGAAGTTAGTAGAGATACCACATCTTGGCTTGAGAACTCCTTGGGAAGGAAGAGAAGAAGACCTTCATATCAGTTGAATTTTGATGATCTTGACGACGTCTATCAGGAGGCACCTAAGAAGAGAGCAAAGAAGCAAGTTTATTTTGAGAGAAATCCTGATGGTGAGATGATCATGGAGACTGCTACACCTCCTGAAGATAAAAACAGAGATGAAGTGGATGTTGATGACTTCGTGATGGTGAAGGCTAATCTTGGCAAAAACACCAGACATGCGGATATTAGTTTGTTCATAGTTGTATCTGAAAGCCTTCAAGAAAAAGTGCTCAAAGATGGAGAAGACAAGGCAGCCCTCAAGGCTGAAATACAACAACTCAAGCTTTACATTTCTAACCTTGTTCATGGCACTTCATAGGCTACTCGGTTGCTGCCTCAGGTTCTAGAGACACCAACTGATCATCATCAGTTGAGACAGCTGGTAATATGTGGGAAACAAACTCAAGAATGGATTGAGGGATTTATCATCAGAGGAAAATAAATCCTTGCACATATGTTTCAGCCAAGAAATAACGCTCATGACTTACGTCAAGGCTTGCAAGAATTTGAACAATCAATGGCAGAGGTAAAGCCTAAGCATGAAATCATCATTGCAGATTTGGATATAGCTTATGGCTCAATAGTTTTCAGAGAACACAAGAGACAAATCCTTGGATGGAAAGAGCGTCACATCTTCAAGGTGAGAACCTATGAGAGGATAGCCGAAGAGTTTGTTGCATATAGGCAAAGGGTGGTTGAGGCTTTTTTGTTCATAAATGAGTTTATTACAGAGATCCCTGCTCGATGTCATCATGATGATGGTTCCTATGTCAGACTTGATGAAGTGCAAGCCTAGTTTCAGGGTGTTGTCCGTGGCAGTGATGGCGGCATGAGTCAGATTTCCATGATGTCAACAAGGTTTGAGAAAGCTGCCAATGAGGTTGAAGATTTCCTGAGATCGATTGCAGATGGAGAGGATATCCTAGAAAAGTGAAACTTTGCTATTGATAGTATTGATGCACCTGACAGAGACACAGTTTCCAACTTTTTAGTGGATGTGATCAAGATTTAAAGTAGCTTTCTTCTAGAAGCTTTCTTTCCACTTTCTTTCTATTCTCGGCACAATTATTATCTATTCTTTGAAAAAGAGAAAGAAGATAAAATGTAATAGTTGGCATTTCCTATTTTTCTTGCTTTCTTAGGTGGTTAGATGTTATCTTCTTTTAGTTTTAGAAATAAAGCTTGCTTGCTCAGCAAGCCTTAGTTGTAAAAGCAAGGTGACTTTAGGGTTCCCTACTCCTTTGCTTGTCTATAAATAAGAGCAACCTTGCTCATTTATTTTCAATCGTACCTGTGATAACAAATTGCTGAGCCTCGTTTGTTTTGAAGTTGTTGTTGTGTAGTTGCTGTTCACTTTGTGTAAGAACAAGTTTGCAAGTCTCTTTTAGCTGCAAGTTCTTGTTCAGTGCATGTGTTTAGTGTAATCTTTTGTTCTAGAGATTTGAGAAATAAAGTCTTGTGCCTATTTTGCCTTGATATAATGTCTCAAGTTTCCGTTTATTGTGTTATGCTTATATGATCTTTATCTTCAGCTTGCATTGAAAGTAAGTAGATGTATGTTGGAAGGAAAGTTTATATAAGTATTTTGTCAGAGAATCAAACTTTGTTCATTTCTATTTCTCTTGCTCTGCGTTTACTTGAGAAAATAGAAACATCATTAGTGTAGGTTAGTCGTAGTTGAAATTCCTTAAACAAAAAGTCTCAGCTATGATGCTTGAGTTTTGTAAACCTTGTGCTCTTAGCTGATCAAAAAGATAGGCAACTTAGTTTTAGTTTACTTTCTTGAACACCGCCAACAAAGAGGGAGCTTCCCCTCCTAATTCGAAGAGCAGTTTTACTGTGCATAGCTGTCCGTTTCTAATTCTCATTCCATAGGTGCAAATTAAAATGCCAACACCTAGCAAATATCTTCAAAAACACAAAAAAGCAAAGAAACAATAAACCAAAAAACACAAACAGGCAGTCAGAAATCAAATAGCAAATATCCTATTAGGGGTGGGATATTTCTATGGTATCAGAGTAGTTTTCCTGCCATCTTGTGTTGGGAAACTATTTCATGAGTAAAAAGAACATTCAATATACCAGAGGTGAAGCTCAGTGGGAACCGCCACAGGTACTAGAGGGTCAAACAGTCTCAAGGGTTTTGGGTATTCACAAGAGTGATTCTAGTGACAGTGAAAGTATTATAGGTGCTATAGAGAGGGATAAGGGACGTGCTGGTTCAGTTAGTCCTGACTCTAGAGCTAAGAGGCAGTTGGATAATATGATGGATATGATGTCACAACTATTGGGTCATATGAGACAGTTTACCCCACCTTAGCAACCTAGCCATCCTGGTGAGACTAGTGGTACTTAGGGATAACATAGGAACAACAGTTGAGTGGACTACTACATTTGCAGGCTCAGTTCTTAGACCTATGCAACCAACCTTTGCTCTGAGGGAGGCGCCAGAAGCCCCACAGGTTTAGGTGCAGGAACCACAGGTTATCATGGTTGGTGATATTACACGCTACTATGCTAAGTACATGACCCGACTGCCTGAGATCAGGGAGTTGTTGACTTTAAAGCAATTCCTGAATCAGAAGCGGCATAGAGTTGGAGGTGTAGTTAGGACAAAGCACATGGCACCATAGGGTCGTCGAGATTTGCAACAGGTTGTGAGCAAGATTACCTTGCCACATTTTGACGACAATGACAAATGCACTATGAGGTCATGGGTCCAAAAACTAGACAATTATCTTTCCTTGAGACCTATGCCAGAGGAGGATGCGATTAAATTCGCCACTTTACACCTGGATGGTATAGCACATGAGTGGTGCTATCACGGTTTGGTGACACTCCAACACCATCTTATTACCACCTACGATGAGTTTACTAACAAACTCATCGAGCGCTTTGATCATAAGGATCTAGAGTTGTATTTTAGGGAGCTAGCTCAGCTCAAGCAGGTTGGCACTGTGGATTCCTATATTGCAGAGTTTCAGAGATTGTCTGTGATGGTCCCTAGTATCACAGAGAGGAGACTGGTGATTCTATTCAGTGAGGGAATTGTAGAGCCTTTGTGTGGATGGATCAAAGCTGTTGATCCACCTTCTTTACATGATGCTATGAAGAAGGCGAGGGATATGGGGTTGGCTGCCCCAAAAAGGCAGAATCCGCCTAAAACCATGACTCCTCCAAAGGATGAGAGTCAACATCAAGTTGCAGATCAACAAAAGAAATTAGCAGTTAAACTCAATGATGAAACCATGAATGATTTAAGGAGAAGAAAATTATGTTACAAATGTAAGGGGCCTCGGGTGAAAGGCCATAAGTGTCCCTTAATGGGCTGGACAAATCATATGGAATGGTTTTAATGCAGATGAATTAGATTCTTATAATTTGGAATAGCGAGCTAATCCGAAGGATATTGAGATAGGAAGGGTCTCCACAGGGTCAGGAAAAGATGCAAAACTATCCTCTATGGCAGTATTCTCTAACAACTAGCGTGAGGGTTCTTTCATGATTAGTGGAGTCTTGGCAGGTCAACGTGTGGTCACCCTACTTGACATTGGTGCTACTCACAATTTTATTGATGAGGGATTAGTTGCCAGACGTGGACTCCAGACGAAAGAATTTGAGGGGTTCCGAGTGAGAGTAGCTGATGGTTTTACTCTCACGTGCAACAAGAGGATATCTAATCTCACCCTGTGGCTGAATGACTGATTTTTCAGGCTGATTTCTATGTGGTTGGAATGGGTGAGATGGACGCTGTGCTAGGCATGAAGTGGCTTCATGCCATTGAGAGTTTACTCTCAACTTGCCCAAGATGGAGATGAAATTTGAGGTAAACAGTAGAAAATATGTGTTGAGGGGAATGGCTGAGGGGAGTCTATGTGCCATCTCCATTAGTGGGAAGAAGAGTAGAGGGAAAGGGAAAGAGGTTGAACAGGTAGTGGAGGAGTGTGATCAATTCCAAAAGGAGTATGTTTCCATCCATTGCTCCAAAAGTTTAGAGAGAGGTAGTTCAGACCAACAAGTGGGTAATGTATAGTTTATTAGCAATCCATTATTTGAGGATGAGGCTGGTTTGACTTATGACAATCGACTCTATGTGCCATCTCCATTAGTGGGAAGAAGAGTAGAGGGAAAGGGAAAGAGGTTGAACAGGTAGTGGAGGAATGTGATCAATTCCAAAAGGAGTATGTTTCCATCCATTGCTCCAAAAGTTTAGAGAGAGGTAGTTCAGACCAACAAGTGGGTAATGTATAGTTTATTAGCAATCCGTTATTTGAGGATGAGGCTGGTTTGACTTATGACAATCCACTCTTTGAGTTGGATGATGGCACCCCTTTAGACCCTTTTGTGGAATTGGGCAATGATCATAGGGTACGGGATCGTAGTTGTGCATCGGGACTACAGTTAGAGCTTACATATTTATTCGACTGTAATGTCCCCTTCTGTAATAACCCCGTCCTCTTTGCCCAAGTTTATTATCAGATTTCCAAGTTTGACCTTCCAGACTGAAGCATTCAACCTTCTTGTAAAGTAGATATCTTGTTCTAAGCATATCTTAATAACTTCAATCCAACATGAACAATGCTTGATATGTATCCAGACATCATCAATTAGATTTACAACAGAAGCTAGAATTACAGTTTCAAGGAGAATAATTGGTTCCAGGAAAATATGATGAATGCTATCGCTCCTGAGTATAATGAATATTTGTTTATATAAACACAGTAATCAATCATCTTAATAAGAGACACAAGTAACTATAGTATAGTTCGACACAATATCGGTTCTTTGATTTACAATAAATTCATTCGAGCCAGAAACAACATGTGTGGACAACAGGGAAATATACATCCAGATAAGATGGAAAATGTATTTATATTCTTCCTTCTATATTCACATCACCTACAGATTATGCCAGGAATTAAATCACATACCCGTAAGCAACCACCAAACAGAGCATATAGATTAGCAATATAGGAAGGCTTCGGTAGTTTCCTTCCACTTGTCAGCATCGGTGAGCAAGTACAGATGCTAGCACATATATAGATGATGCACCAACAATCGATATTGGTAGAAACTCCCGCAACCCTTTATAAGTGTGATCGATGCCAACTATCAATGTACCCGCCAATAATAAGATTGCAATTCTTTTGTCGGAGAGTCAATAATAACACCAAATAGGGAAGACCAGCATACAGTACAAAAGCCCAATAAGCACCAGAAATAATAACACGCCTCCTTCTCCAACGACAATGAATGCACACGGCAGGATACTCTCGTGCCTTTGAATTTATTAGAAACAGGAAGAACTCCAGAAATGTAAACAACACAAAAGACCAATGTAAACACCAGTGAAGCTCCACAGTGGGAGTAACCCGATAGTGGAAAGCAGAGACGTCAATATCTCTCGTGATGCCGTTGATGGTTCCCGCACATATGTGTTTCTAGTTTTGCAACTTTGGAATATTTTGCGAATGCTCACGTTATGTAGAAGATCAATATTCAACCCTTCCTCCAATCACATATCGACGCCACAACTTTGGTTATTAGATGCATGAGGATGCCCGACTCTACACCAGAGCACATCGATGTTGAACTCCTCTAACGCCATGTATTCTTGGAGCATCAATATTGAACGCTAAAAGAGGAAATAATTACAAACACCCGCTAATACAACATATATACCATGAAATGCCGGAAACAGAGTGTCGGGTTACCTTCGCTTCCATGAACTTCAGATATCATACCGCCTATCAGAATCATCAAGAACTTCGGTTACAATAGGAATAAAATAGAAGGCCAATGTTGAGTCCTTGAATGATTTTGTTAACTTTCCCGTGCAAGCCAAATACGCTCCAACTTGTCTACAATGCGTCTCTTTTTAATGTCGACTGGTTATGCCATCAATTTTTAAGTCATGTAAATTAACCATATCAGGGGCTACGTCCTGAACGACTGCTAGATTGTCTGAGAGTTGTCGTTCTCAGTACAAAACCAAACATACTCAATTCTCAATTCTCCGTGATGATTAACTAGTCCGTCTACGCCCATTATAATACGTCAATTTCATTTTAGTAACTGATTTATTTTATAAAGACTTTTTAGAGTATAAAATATTTATCTCATTGATATTTTATAAAGTCTCATTATAATTAATTAATTAAATATTCAATAAGCAAAATAAAGACTTATTAAATATTTAATCAATTATTTTCCAAAGTCATTCTGGCTTCCAAAAATGGGGACATCACACCTTCTCAGTAGCCACTCTGAAGGATCATTTAGCCTTTATTATTCCTGAGGGCGGGAATAGTATTAAATTAATTATTTATAAAGTTATCTTAATAAATTAAAATCAAAAGGGTAACTTTATTTTTAATTAATTTAATTAAAGTGACTAAAATAAATAAATAAATTATAAAGTCACTTTGGGAATAAAATAATATTTTAGAAGCTTCTTGGAGGATCTTTCTAGAAGATCAAAAAGTTCTTTATAAGGAGCTGTGAGCAAGCCATTTGAGCATGTCTTGGATTATACTTTACATACTAGTTTGGTGAGAGCTTGAATGCTTGCTTGTCTGAGGGTTTGAAGACTCTAGGATACCAATTTTGGTTGTGGAATATCAACCCTAGCTGGAGGTTGTGGAGGAGGACAAATCAGTTTTGCTACAAAGACGATCATTGCAAATTTAATGGTCTTTGACCAAATTTGGAGAAGCACAAAGGAGTTCGATTTTGTGAAGGACGCATTGAACATTTTGAAGGATCATTTTCAGTATTTTTGGCACATCGAATTTATCATTGGTGGCTGATCATATTTGCTGGAGAAATCGTGGTTCTTCAAGCAATAAGGGCGCAACACTGTGACCTCAAAGCAATTCAATTTTTGGAGGAATTGTATTTGGAAGGCAGCAATTGGATAGTGGAAGAGGTCGTCAATTGTCAAGGTCAAGTTTGTTGCTAGGAATAGAGGAAGACGTCACTGCAGAAGGACGAGTTTGTTGCTGAGACATAGAGAAGATGCCACTGCCAAGGACGGGTTTTTGCTGCTACAAAGATGAGCTCAAAGAAAGACTGGATGCTGCTGTGTAGAAGTCATTTGGCATCCTTATCAGGTTGGGTCAATTTATTATCTAGTTGCATTGTTAGTGTCTTGCATATAGTTTCAGGTCTGCATTTATAGTTGTATCGCTGTTGTCACAACTTAGTTTGCATTGGCATTGCTACTCATTTGTAATCGCCCCATGAAGTGAATGTAAGCGATTAGTAGTTGCAAAATATTGTAATAATTTCTGAGTTTCAAAACTGCAATTCATTATATATATATATATGGAGTTTGGAGTTCGCATGACAAATGTTTGTAGAAATGTCTCTTGGCTATACTAGCTTATTGTATTTGCAGCACTTGCATTTCAGTCGTCTTAGAGTCTTGAAAATTCAAAAATAATCGTGCATTTCATATTCCATATCATTTTCAGTCATTGGCATACTTTAGTTAGAGTCAATTTATGCATACTTTGTCATTATATGAGAAAAAGCCAAAAAAAAGCATCATGTCAAGCTGAGAGAAGATTGCAAGACAACTGTTTGACGAAATTCCAAAACTTCTCAAATTGAAAATTTAGACCAGAATTAGCAAGGGTCTTTACATGGATAGCGTGTATATTGTGTGGGGTGCATACAGTTTTACCTTCAACCCACTCGTCCCTGATTTGACTTTGTTGCACAAAGCACGTATGCATGTGATGGACGATTGGTATGAGGCATCTCTTTTCGCGGATGAGGGTAACAAACCCTGCGGGTATCCAGAGTCACTTCTATAGGATGATCATGCTTTTGGGACACATGATGCAGTGGTTGGTCTTGGCCAACGTGGCATATCTAGTGTGGTTAAACTAGTGCAGCGACAATTATCTTGAGGTAAGAAGGACAAACTATATCTTATTCCTTGGGATCTAGGTGGTCTTATGTTGTTTCTTCAAACAGTGATTGACAGGGATCTTGAGTTAAGATTGCTTGAGGTCAAGCTATTTTAGGGAGGGCGGACTGTAATGTCCCCTCCTCAGCCAGCTTAAGTGTTTTGATGGATTTGCCTATCAACGGGTCCTCGTAGGCTAATGGTTGTGTTTAGAGGGCCTTGTTTGAGAGTAAGCTTCTCCAAAGTTTGGTGATATTCAGGGATAACCTTCTTGAGGTGTTTCAGGGTCCGTTTACACTCACTATTTTTAGTTAGTCACTTGAACGTTGGTATCCAACCTTACTATCTATAGTGAGCCATTCCAATGAGTAGAGGAAGCAATGGGTAACCCCATGGTGTTGGCAGAATCAGTTAATGATGAGTTTTTATGGAATTATGGTTTATTAATTGTTATTAAAGTATTACCTTTAATAATGATTAAATATAAAGTGGATTAATGAGATGACCTTTATAATATATGGTTTTATATAATTATAAGGTCATTATTAAAAAGCAATTAAGGGGGATGCCACACATGAGGGATTAATATTATTTTATTATTGAAACATCAAAAGAAAATAATATAAAATATTAAATGGATAAAAAGCAAAGGAGAAATCGCACTTTTCAGAGGAAGTATAAAAAGCATTCAGAAAGCACAATCAATTCATTCATACTTTACAAATTTCATGAGCTTTTGTTGTGGAGAAGAAACCAGGGTTTCTAGCTGCAATTCAACCTTGGAGAACGAAAACTCTCTCAGATTTAGTGATCTACAGGTGTGAAATAACACCCAAGGATTGCTCTTTAGGTGGCTGCATTCAGGAGTCGCCTTTGTGCTGATTTGAGATTAATATTCTAAAGTATTATCAGGGGTTAATGTGCAGATCAGAAAGTAGATTGAAGAACATATATTGCTGATCATATTCATTGCTGTTTGCACCTATAAGCTGTGGCACGTGGGGTTTCAGCTTGGCCGTACAAGTTAGTTGCAGGCCATACAACCTCTTGGCCGGGCGTGGTAGTTTCTAGGCCCAAACGCCCAGGTTTTGGTCTTCTATTCTTCACCAATTTAGGCGTCCAATGCAATCAGATGTGTGTGCAGCAGTTATAAGGTGAAGACGACAGTAATTGAAGGAGGCATCCATTTTGAGGTTATGCCAGTTTGCTGTTCAAAGCATTTTCAGACCTGTATTTTGTGTTATTGACTTCCGGGTATGAATGCTTTGTATTTCTCAAGCATTGAATAAAAATCAGAATTGATAGTATAAGTTATTTGCTTAAGTTTTCCTCTATTCTGCAATTAGTTTGCATATACTTTTGCATTCCTGGCAAATATCTTCAAAAACACAAAAAAAGGAAAAAAACACTAAAACCAAAAAACACAAACAGGCAGTCAGAGATCAAATAGCAAATTTCCTATCAGGGGTGGGATATTTCAGAGGACTATTAAGGAGAACAAATACTTCATCTATGAAGAGGTTGGTGCCTCATATTGAAGTTGGTGCCTCGTATTGGAGAGGCTGGTGCCTGTTATTTTTAAACAAAAAAAATGTATAAGTTGACCAAAAAAAAGGTTTAAAAATGAAAACATAGAGCAGATATATGAGAGTTTTGGATCACTGTGTAGTGTGAGGAATAAAAGTAATATCAGAAAAACACTTTCAGATCTGCACATAAGATTTACTAGAAGATCATTAGAAGAGGAATTTATGCAGGCATACAAGAGGACTTTATGAGGGAGATTTGAGCAAACTTATGAGGCAAATTTGAGTAGAGATAGGCAGATTTGAGCAGACTTAAGAGGCATATTTAAAGGAGAATTATGATTCGAGTTAGAGCAGATCTGGAGCATATATGTGAGATCTATGATGGATATATATGTGAAGAGATAAGGTGAATACAAGGAAAGAATATGCAAGTGTGTGTGAACATACAAGTATATTTATATTATGGTTAATGAGAAGAAGGGAATCATAGAGTGTGCATATGAAGGAGATTGTAATGTCCATCATCCATTGAAGAAGCAACATTCAAGGTGGAACTTTGTTTTGTAAGTTCGTGCTTCCTAAAGGAGAGATTGGTGTCTCTCTCTAATTTGGTGCTTAGTAGTGTGGGTTGGTGCCTACGAATTGTGGGGATTGGTGCCTACAAAGTTGTAAAGAGAAGTTTTATATAAGCAATATTTTGTCGTGGTTTTTTCCCATAAGGGTATTGTTGTGACCTTTTCACACATCACCCCATTGCAAATGGGGACCCCCTGTTTTTGCTAGTTTTTAGGGTTTTGTCTCCTTGCAACGGTTTCATGAGGTCATCATGTTGAGAGTTTTAGTACAGTCTGCCGAGAGTCATCCAAGCCAAGTCAATAATCCATGCTTGAATCAGTGCCTAAACATCACAGAAGTGCTCAGAAGGCCTGGGAGACGAGGATCGCCTGTGCTTTCGGCCAATTCTGACACTTCCTACTTTTTAGGGAATCTGCTTTTTTGCTTTTTCGTTTTTCATTTTTGGCATTTTTGGACCAAACGGGGTTCCCTATTTTTTAGGGATTTTGCTTTTTCTATTTTTAGAAATTTCTATTTTTAGAAAGTCAACCCTGGTCAACAAGTCAACTTTCCATCTTTAGATCCAAAAATCAACCTGAAAATCTGAGAAAATCAGTTTAAAAGCATGGAAAATCAGTCAAAAAGCTGAGAGAAATCAGACTGAAAAATATCAAATTCTGGAAAAATCAGTCCAAAAATCAGTCAGATCTGAGCAAAAGTCACTGAAAAATCACCCAAAAGAGTATGAAATTCATGAAAAATCTGGCTGTCTGAAGAATTTGCCATAAAGAAGATGGTCCTTGAAATGTGGGACGGAAAGAGAGAAGCGTCAATGATCTTGGGAAGTCCGCCATGCCACAAGGAAGAATGTCATGGACTATCCAAAGTCCGCCCAACCATAAGAGAGAAGTGCCAAGACTCTTCAAAGTCTGCCTTCACTTGTCTAGATACTTGTGAAGTCCGCCATGCTTGTGGAAGGATGCCTCTAAAGTCCGCCAGCTTCAAGGAGGTAAGTGCCAAAAGGTTAGAAAGTCCGCCATGATCAAGGGGAAGCATGTCTAAGACCCTTTGAAGTCCGCCACACTTTGGCAAGAGGTCTTTGAAGTCCACCCAAGCCTTGAGGAGCTTGGCAAAGGCCTTGGAAACTCCGCCACACCTTGTCCAATCTCTTGGAAAGTCCACCTAGGCATGTGGAAGAAGAAAAAATTGAAAATTTCACTAAGTGTTGGGTGCCTAGAGAGAAAATTCGAAAATTAGCCTAAGTATAGAAGCCTAAAAGGGTGGAAAATCAAGATTTTGGCTAAGTGTTATAACATTTTCAAGAGGCAAAATGCTAAAGTTTGAAAGGCAAGTGCTATTAAAAATCCGCCATACTTTGGCTAAACACTAAGGAAAGTCCGCCAGCCACAAGAGAGCATGTCCAAACCTTTGTAAGGCATAATAAAGTCTGACCTGGATAAGAAAATGTCTTGAGCATCATGAAGTCCGACTTTGATTGAAGAAAAACGTCCAAGCTCATATGAAGACCATCGAGGAAATGGCAAAGCAAATGCAAAGTCCGACCTTGGAGAAAAATGCACAAGGTAAAGAGGTATGAAAGTCCGCCCTTGGCTAAGGGAGATAAAAATTTGTCAAGCATCATGGAATTTCACCTAAGGAAAACATCCAGACACAAACTTTGCCTAGAGAAGTTCGTCCGAGCAAGGAAAAAATTGACTTTGGCAGAGGAAAATGAGCTCAGTGCAATTAAAAGTTCGCCATGGCGAGGAAAAATAAGGATCTGGCGTAACATTTGTCGGCGAAATGGCTAGAATTTTGACTTGGCTAGACGAAAATTGGAATAAAATTGGAAAATAAACTTTTAGCCAAAGAAAAAAAGGAGAGAAAATCAAAATAGCCATGGGTCCAAAACAAACGGGTTGGAATAAATTAAATATTTTAATAATTTATTTCCAATACTCAAAAATTTAAAATGCCTTGGACAAAATAATGGATGCAAAGGCAAGCTTCAAGTCCGCCCAAGGTGAAGATGTCTAGCATGAAGCAAAGTCTGCCCAAGGATGGATGTCCAAGAAAGTGCAAAGTCCACCTGGAGAAGTGTCCAAGACAGTCCAAAATCCGCCCTCGAGCGTGATGGAAAATTTCCAAGGCATGAAGAGCCTAGAGGGGAGATGGATTGTAAACACATATCAGAGTCCGACTTTGCTTGGAGAAAGTATGTCCAAACATCCATAAGATCGGCCAAGTACAATGGCAAACATAATGCAAAGTCCGACCTGGACCAAGAAAAGAAATGTCAAAGTGTTGAGAAAGTTCGCCCCAGTGTAAGAGAAAAGATGGTAAGCACTAGAGAAAGTTCGACTTCTCCCTAGAGACGTTTGTCTTAAGTGGCTTGAAGTCTGACTTAGGCCGAGAGAGAAAACATCCAAGCTCATGTGAAGTCCGCCCAAGGAGAGGATGAGAAAATTGGCTAAAAATCAGAAAATTGGCTAAGTGTTGATACCTTGGGGGGAAGAATTCACTAAGTGTTGGACAAAAAAACAGGAAGGATGAAGAGGAGTAAAGAGGAAATGAATAAAATCCTTGTCCAGAGATGGAATTTGTCCTACATAGCACAAGCCAAATTCAGAATTGAAGGAAAATCCATAGGCAAAGTTCGTTCGAGCATGGAGATGGCCAAAATCTTGGCTAAGTGTTGAATGGTCCAGATGAAGATGTTACAAAATGAACCTGAATAGCCAAAATTTGGCTAAAGTCTGGGAAATACTTCACAGAGGAAATTCCAATTTCCTCCATTGTGGCGAAAGCATAGAGGCATCCTTCTCCAAATTCTAGGCACTTGAAAGAAGCAATCAGGACAACTTCTTGAGGGATTTCATCTCCTGAAGAATTAAAAACAAGCTTCCAATCAGAATTAGATGGTGACAAGGAGAGTATTCCAAACATATCTCCATACTTAGACAATTTCTCGACACGAATTGGAGAATTCAGAGAGGAAATCCAAAGGAATAACATCAACCCAGTTCAAGCAGGAGGAAATTCAAAGCAACCAACTTCATGTCCAAACACCTGCTCCAAGGGGGGATTTCCAGACCTCAAAGATTCCAGTACAGGCAGGAAGAAGAAATCAAAGTCTCAAAAGGAATCCAAGATCAAAGCTAGGAAGGAACAAGCACAACGGACAGAGTCATCGGTAGGGAAAATATTCTAAGGCAAGCGCGTGGAAGAAAAATGAAGCAACTAAGGAAGGCATCCAGCACGCTGAGGTGGCGTCTCGTCATCTTCCAACCAATCAAATTGTTCTGAATCAACATGCAACAAATTTCTATTTTATTGTTGATTTATATTTAGCAAAAAGGACAAGTGTCCTTGAATGTAATTTTCTCATTGGTCGAGAAGGAGTTGGTTGTGACAAACCCTAATTAGGGTTTTATTTTGTAATCTCGGTCGTTGATCCTAAATCAATCTTGGCCATTGAATTGTAATTGGGGAGCCTATAAATTGAGCTCGCCCCTCATTTGTAAGGTGTGGAGACAGAGTATGAGATTGTTGCATTGAGACTATTTCGAATAATAAGAGCTCTTATGCATGATTTGCTTTGAATAACTTTTATTGTCAAATAGTAAGTGAGGTTGCATATCTTCTTCCGCCATAGATTAAAGTTAGAATTAAGTTAAGTAGAATTTTCTTTTGAGTATTGGTTAAGTGAATGAGAGATTGATCGTATTGATTCAATGGTGAAGTATTGCTCATACTTTCTTTGAATGGATGATTTGCATTCGATGCGTAAAGTTAGCCTGAGCTTATAATTGTGGAAGCTTAACTTCAGCCTCATTCGAGGTTTGAAAATTATTATCACACCCCTTGAAGATTGCACCCATTTTGCGTATGTTGTCCAGCAGGAGGCGAAACAAAGTGTGGTTTATTCCCTTCACTGAATCTTACTGTCTCTCAAATTCCTAGGCATAGAATAGATTCCCTAAACCCTTATCTTTTTGCCATTTTTTTTTGACATCCAAATTGAAGTCCTAATTGATAAGCCTTTAATAATAAATCCACCTAAGTCCCAAACTTGTGAAAATTTCTTTAGCGTAAGTCCCCTTGTTTATTACCAGCAAATCACAATGCCCATTGAGCTTATCCACACGTGAAGACCTGACTAAAGAAACCTTGGAATCGCCAATATGATCTTCTTGCAATCTTAGCATATGCGGTGGTTTTTCAAGAGAGGATAGAGTGTCTTTGGACATTTTATTCTGTGTGTTCGGTGGATGACAAAACGTACACCAACATGTATACATGTAAATCGTGTGTTCCTTTTGTGTTGCATAATTATTAGATCTTATCTGAATGATATTGTGCAATTGATGTTATTGTGATTGTTTGTTTGGAAAAGTAAAAGATTGTATTATATTGAATTCACCCCCCCTTCTCTAGAATCATATGCTCATCAATTGGTACCAGAGCGGGTTCCTTCGAAGATAGTTTAACCACTTAAAGGTAGATCTAAAAGAGCACACATTGCAAGAAGAAAAGGAAATAAGGGAAAAGATAATGGCAAGCATAGCATTAATCAATGAGCACCAACGAAACCAAATGCATTTAATGAAAGAGAGTCGAGCAAAAATGATGGGGTGAAAAATGGAACACAAATGGCAATAGACACAAAAGTTGATATTTTCGAAAGAGAAAACCACCTTGTGAGTGAAAGAAAAGAAGAGATGAACTTAGAAGAAAAGGATTTAAAAGAATATGATGAAAATGTTGATCTAAACTTAGAAGAAGAAAATGACGGAGGTTTTGGTGCAGCTGATCTTAAGGTGGAACTCCATTATGCCTACAGTGAGATCAAGAGGCTTAGAAAGGAGAATCAAAAACTAAATCTATAAGTTCAAGAGAACAATGAATCTAATGTAGAGTTAGTAGAAAGTCTTGAAGAATTTGAGAAGATAATTGTTGAGCTAAAATTTCAGATCAAAGAAGTATACAAGATCCAATTAGAGAAAAAGGAGGAAGATTGTGAAAGGTTAGAGTTTGAGATAGTTTCCTTGAGGAAGGAAATAGAGAAGACAACTATTAATTTGAACACAAGCCTAAAATTTGAGAGAAGTACCAAGATCCTAGATAATATCATTAATGAACAAAGGTCACCGTTTAACAAGATAGGTCTTGGATATAGAGAAAATTAGATGACAAATAAAGAAGACTCCAAAGAGGCACTAGAGAATTCAACTGAAGAAGAATCAAAGAGGTATGTTGAAATCCTAGAAATCCCTATCAAAAGTGGAAGCAACAAGAAGAAAGTGAGTCGGGCTCCACGAAAAACAAGCACTCCTCACAAGGACAAAAAGGACAGAAATACATTCAAAAGATCTTCCCCTCCTAGACAACCTCATATGACTAGGTTCAAAAGTTCCTTTTATGGCTATTGTTTTTCAGGCAATCATTTTGGTCATAAAGTAATAGATTGTTGGACACATGCAAGAAAAGTTGGTTGGAATAAATAGAAGTTCTTATGGGTGGACAAAATGGAATTTTAACTCATTTGCTCGATTAGTAGATTATAATATCATATGCTACAAATGCAGCAACTATGGGCACAAAGCAAGATTTTGTAGAAGTTATCTTATAGAACCTAAACCAAGCAAGAAGAAGGATACCCTAAGCAAGAAAAAGAAAGAACCTATAAAAGTTTTGAAGAGTGTAATATCCCTATGCAATTTCGTATACAATTTTTCTCTCAATTCCATGATTGCAGAAGATCAGGGGTTTCATCAAACAGTTACTAGTATGTTGCTCTGAGTTTGATATTTGTTTGTATGTTTATGATTCACTAACTCATTTATTAACTCAAGTGTTTGTTTGATATTTGTTTGTATGTTTATGATTGGGATATTTCAAAGGACTATGAGAGGATGAGAATGATCCAAATAAGTCTTTGCTTGAAGAGTATGCTTGTATATTTGTATTTGACAATTTTGCTAGAACATGTGTTGGCAAAAGCAAAAGAAAGTGATTGTGGAAAGTTGGATGGTTGTGTTAGTAATTATGTTCAACTTCACATTAAAGGAGTTCTTATTGATGTAATAATGCCATAGAAGACATGGATGGAAGTTAGTTTACCATTAATGTAAAATGGGGATAGTTATAGAGAGAGGAAGAGTTACAACAAGAGAGTTATAGGAAATAGAAAAAGTGATGCCATTGATGTCAAGATGAAGAATTTCAGAAAGGGATCTTCAAATGAGACCTAAGTATGAAGAGGAGCAAATTGCCTCAAGACATGAGGGAGTTAAGTTGTCAGAAGATTTGAGGAAGAGAAAGAAGCTATAGAGGAAGCATGTCACCAAAGTGACATAGAAACAAAGAATAGAGTGTTTGAGAAAGGGTGAGCATAAGAGAATCTTTGACAGGGGGAGAAGTATATTCTTATTGCAACGGATGTGAGTGGTAACCACAAAGAACATGAATGGATATTTCCATGATCAATTTATATTACATCCCTTTGCCATTGATGTCAAAGGGGGAGAGATAGAGTAAGGGGAAGCACTGCAAAAAGAAAGAATTATGTTCATGTTGCCATCAATGACACAGGGGGAGATTGATGCAAATTTTGTCATTGATGTCGAGAAGGGATTAGTTGTCTAAGTTGATTGTCATTGATATCAAAGGAGTATGAGAGATTGTTTAAGAAATTGCCATTGATGTCAAAAGGTGAAGGAAGAAAATAGTCATGAATCAAGGTAGATTTAAGACTATGGATGACTAGGATGAAGTTTAAATTAAAGATGTAAACTTATTTGTGCGAGCCAACTTCCTTATAAGAAACATATAGGCTGACCAAAAATATTCAAATGAAATCATATTAATGATTAGGGAGTAGTGTTTAAGAGGATTGTTTACTCACGGGGATATCTTGATGGATTAATGGAGGAAATGAGAATGTAACTTATAGAACATGCATAGCCAATACTCATGAACATGTAATATGCACAAAATAATGGTATTCTCATTCATTAATGGCAATAAGTACAAAATACAATCATCTGTGCTGTACTCGATACAAATGAAATAAGACATATATAGTTGTCGACAATGGTTGAGAACACCAACCGTCAGGAACTACCCGTTACAACTAATCAAAATGGTCGGGGACTTAATTCCAGATAACAACTTATAACATAAAATGTTTTTTGCATACATTAGAGTTTATTTATTTACTTTAATTGGACGACTAAAGCAATATAGTCACTCTTGACTGACTTGTATATCATAGCTGTCAGCAACTTCACCTGGGCCATACATTTCTAGCAGCATGAAGACCTGCGCCATACACATTTTCATGGATATTGTGTCTGTTACAGCCTGCACCGGCATTTGCACTAACCTTCGACTTGTATATCAGCTTTGCATTCACCTCTTTGCAATCTTCTATCCATTTGTATAGCTGTACAGTGAGTTGTAAGTGGGACTCTTATAATTTGTGAAATTGAATTGTTTCTGCTGATCTATCATTTTCTGTTTAAGGGTTTAATGCCAACAATTTTAGCTGTCATTATTAATTATTTTAATTAGCAATCAGATCTGAAGGTTTCCATAATATATTTGGCATCATCTATTATTGGATCTGCTGATTAATCTTTGTTATTTTAAAGAGCGAATGTTTAAATTAAATTCTGAAATTTATTATTCCTGATCACAATTAGTGTAGGGTTTAGTTGTATATTGTTAGCATTTGCTTTCAGTTTTTAATAATCATTAAATACAAAAAAAATTGTGTACTTTTCCAAGGTTCTTGACTGGGGACATTACACTGGACCCATTCTTTCGAACTGGTCTTGAGTGAAGGACATATGTTGAGCAGCCAGTGAAGAGAAGGCACATGATGCATGTTCAATTTGGATTATATCTGTTTATATGTCCATTCCTCTTACAAGGATTGCTTTGTGAGAGACTTATCATAACTTGTACTTATTTTTATCTCCCCAACATGTGTAATATCCACCCCAAATTTTTTCAATTTTGCACACATTAGCGTTAGCCAAAATAACAATGATAATCAACTGAATTAAGCTACCTTACACTTTCTAATCACCCAGATCTTGATGTGGGCAAGGTGAGAGCATATGGTGGCAAGGCGTACATTGTTTAACTGAAAGCAACCACTTGTTTAGTGGGGTGAGTGATAATCAAGAATAAATTGAAAGCAAATATCTTCCACTTTCTGATCACCTTGATTCCGATGTGGGCAAGGTGAAAGCATATGGTTGTAAGGCTTACAATTAGGTGCTTCTGAAGTAAACTACTTGTTCAGTGGGGTGAGTATGAAATCTCCAAATGCATGAAATGAAACCTCCTCTTATTCAGCGGGAATTACAACTAGCAAAAAAAGTGTTGGCAGCTAGCCAACCAAACAAACGAAAGATCCTCCACTTATTCATCGGGAATAACATGAAAGTAAAGAAAACTCATCCGCTTATTCATCGGGAATGCCACTTATTTAGTGGGGTTAGAAATGACCACTTATCCAGTGGGGTAAGTAGCAATAATCAAAGAGCAAATCACCGATGGTACTACCAAAACGGTGTTACAATGATGCTCATTACAAATAATTTCAGAATGTTATAAGCTGCTGTTACAATGTGAAAATCATGAGAAACACTTGGCACAAATCCCCAAAATAAAACCCCAACATGAATCAAAGTATTCCCCAACAAAGTATTATCAGATATACCTCATGGAATGAACCCTAAAGGACTATGTCAGGTCTGAAACACTGCTGCTACAGGTCTGATAAATAAGAGGCAGCAGTCTGAAACACCAACCAACAAGCTACAAATTGGTCACAACTTCATACCAAGCACTCCAATCCAAACCAAAACACCATAGAACACTCCCGAGATGCTTGTGAGGTGATGAGAAGGTCTAGGTGCCCGCAAAAACTGACTGGACAGCAAGAAACGATGGCAGATTTAGGCACAACTCCCAATGCACCCAAACCCCAAATGGTATGGCTGGTAGAGAGGGGCGACCAGCTAGCAAAAATCCATTTCTCCACTAAAAATTCTGCTCTTTGGCAAGAGGGGACCAAGGATGTAAGTTCATTTGCACCAATACCCACAAAATGTTATGAAGTTCCCCAACCTGCAAATGCAAACATGTGGTAAGGCCTAGGGCAGAAAACAGCTTTGAATTATAAACATGATTATTTTCTTAAAGTTGGCATGTGCCATACATTTCTCAAAAATGATTTAATTAAGTCCAAATGACATGAAACTACAAACAATTCTTGAACAATCAGCCACCATAAAAAACAAACTGCAAATTTGACCTATGCAGTCCATGACATCCATCTCTTTGAGTTGCAATGGCTCTGATGCAATATTAGAGGGTCAGAGTGAAATAGCATAAATTATAATAACCCCTTGGGCCTTATGTATAACTTCTAACATTAAATGTACACCATTTAGTATAAATTAGATCTAACACTCAGGTTATATCTTTCTGACATATATAATATCCTCTGGAATGCTGGTTCAACTCTGCACAATTTTTTAACAACTAGGCACCATCAAAACAATCTGCAAATTCGAACTCTGCAGTCCATGGCATCTTTATCTTAGAGTCAAAACATCTTGGTTATGCTATTAGAGTGACAGTGGAATGTTAGGGCAGAGGGCAAATGTTTTAAGGTGCTTACCAGCTTGGATACAATATTAGAGTGACTATGGAATTTCAGGGCAGAGGGCAAATGTTTTAAGGTGCTTAATTCATTCTTTTAGTTGTTACAAGATATAATAACTCCTCGGGTCTAACTAATGCATCCTAGACTTAATTTTTTGTGTTAAATTTTTCTAACAAACATAATAACCTCTGGAGTTTGGTGCAACTGTTAACAATTCTTGAAAAAATAGACACCATCAAATTTAAAAATAATCTGGAAATTTAACCTCTGCAGTTCCTGGCATCTTTGTCATAGAGTCACAATGGCTCTGACTTGATATTAGAGAGTCAGAATGAAATATTGGAACACAGGGAAAAAGGTTTTTAAGGTATTTGATTTGTTTGTTTGCTGGTTATAAATCTTAATAACTCCTAACATTAAATATAACCTATATCTAACTTTTATGTTCTGTTTTTCTGGCAATTATAAGAGAGTAGTAAGCAATGTTTATAACTTTTACCTTTTAGACGCCATAAAATAGCATGGGATTGCATTCCATGTATTTCCTTTGTTTAAAAGTTTGGTTTTTCTTTGCTTATAGTTAGCAATAATTTATGATTTCCAACTCACACCAGCTTAACAGATTGAAATAAATTTAAGTAATTTAGTGGCTCTTGTTTAGGACAAGGCTATGTTTTTAAATGATTTCCTCTGTTAAGATATAAATATATAAAAGCACCCATTGAGCACCTAAATCATAATTTAATATAATATATTTAATATTTCCCATGCAGGTACATTGTCTACAATTTTTGATACATGAGCTTGTATCTGGCGACAATCCAAAGAAGACTGGAGGCCTTTTCAAAAACAATGATGTAGAGATTCCTGTGAGAGATATGAGGGAATTAGAGCTATTCTTTCACAAGCTAACTTTATTCACTCATATCTTGGACTATTCAGGTATATATGCAAACACTATCTATCATAAAATTTACATTAATTTTGATATTATATACTTGAAACCCTCTGTTTGAGTTGCCTTTCATGTTTGTTCTTTTATGTGGTGAAATAAAGGAACTCGCCACTGTTTTCTTATTTCTGACTATGGAGGCCATGAAACTTCAAGGAATTTTCTTCTGTTTGTAAAACTCCATGGTACTTTCAACAAAACTAAGATATCTAAAGACAAAGCAGAACTGGCACAAAGGAGCCCAATTGTGTGGTGGAGGATGCATGCAAACAAAACTCCAGAACATAAACAGCTTTCTGTTTATTTCTCTCTTTGAATTTTAATTCCATGTGTGGAAAGGAACCAATCCACTTATTCTTTCAACTCTATTAAGGGAAACACACTGAAATCTAGAAGAGAGGAGAAATACGGTGGAGTTTGTAGTAGCTTGTATCTTAATCAAAGGAAGATTGTAGAGGATTTGGGAGGATCTGCAACACATTGGGATGTTGATTCTAGTGGATGCCACAGAGGTTGAGTCCAACAACTGCTGAATCATTATCTTCAATGATTGTTATGAATCTATGTCTTTATCCAACATTTTATTTACATCATCTAACTCATTCTATTTAGTCTCAAAATTTTAACTGTCATTTTTAAATTAAAAAAAAAACCCTTGTAGTTCCTCCTAGAAGCACATAAAGAGTTAGATGGAATTATCACAAATTTTCATAAAATCTCTCAAGAATAAACCAAAGGCTGTCAGCTTGAACTTGAACAAAGGATTTTCTTTCTTCTTCTGAACCTTGTGAAGAGGGAGACTCACCTTATATATTTATATAAATAATTGTTGGAAAGCTGCATTTCTTTTTTTACCTTAACAAGTTTTACATGAAAGGAGCTGACATTATGAGAATTCACCTTTGTTCCTCTATCAATCAGTGCTTGGTTTCACATTTTCAAACCTCTAGAGAAAAACTGTCCTGGTTGTGGGCTCAATTTACATGTACATCATAATATATCATCCTTGGGCACACGAATTGAGTGGCATAAAAAGTGGATGGGTAAATTTTAAAATGGTTTTTGAATGTTTAAGGTTGCAAATTGGGTTTGATACATGATTTAATTAATTATTGAATTTGTTAAATTCTTTTGGTACTATCTAATATTCTTTTTTGGAAATGATCGATGTGCTTGCAGCCACGATAGTGAACCTAACAGATCTTGGTTTCCTTTGGTTTAGAGAATTTTACTTGGAAACTTCTCGTGTGATTCAGGTAAATTATTGATGACATTTAATCAGTGAAATTTTTGTAGCTTCTTTAGAGACTAGCTTTTTGAGCTTATCATTTTGTTGTTGGCATGTCAAGGTTTCACCATTTTACACATTTTTGAGATTAATAAATTTCAATTGTTTTCTTTTAACTGTTCAATAATTGGATTTTGGAGAGCTATTGGTTTTTGGAAATAGTTTTGACTTCAGTATTTGAAGAGCATCTTGGTATTTGATGAAATTCAAAACTATTGTTTATAAAATTGCATCAAAATCTAAACATTAACAGTGATGATTTTCAACTATATTATATTAGTCTGAAGAGTATTATTAAATGGAACTACCAGGCATAAAAATATACCAAAATCTAAAAATTCGAAGCTTGACCAAATCCATATAAAAATATGCCAAAATCAAAGGAACTACCAGGTATCTAACCCAATTTATTGGCATTTATTGTGCACAGAAAGGCATTTGATATTCTGTGGAACTACATAATAAGGAAGAAAAAGGTATTGTTATAGCAACTTCCTATTTGGTTGGTTTTGAGGCTAAGTTGCTGGTTTGGGTATGGATTCAGGCATTAGGTAAGCCAGCATGGCAATCCTCCCCCTTGCCACACACCCCCCTATCCTCAAGTAACTTGCATAGTCCATTTACAAAATATTGTTCTTGCATACCTTCCCGTAATGGATTTTCCAGATTCTTAGCTTCTTCAGCTATAGTCTTTGATTGACACAGCCTTTCCCTGTTTTATGCTTGCAATTCATTCAATATTTGGGCATGAATATGCCACTTTGTAAGTTCTTTTGAAAGGGCCGTTTTCATCCTTCCAAGCATATTTTTCTCTCATGTTGTAATTTGTCAAAGCATTTGATTGCATAATCTTGCGATGTTCTTGGAAAGTACACCAAGCAAGTTTTGCCTATGCTAATTTTGTTTGCTTTCTGGTGGTACTCCAAGTTCAGACAATGTATTGCTGAATACTTATTTGGTTTATCATTATGCCTTGCTGGTTTGGAAATGATGGCTTTGACTCCGTTCTGTCTTTTAAAATGTTTTGTACTGAAGTCTATTATGTTCCACTTTTGTAGATAATGTGTTGGTCCTGTTGTGACCTTTTCACACATCGCCCCATTGCAAATGGGGACCCTTTGTTTTTTCTTTTTGGGTTTTTTGCCTTGGTGTTGCAACTGCTAATTACCATGTTTCTTTTACAATGAGGAGTTAAAGTTTTAAAGAGTCACTTGAGCCAAGTAGAGAATTCAAGCCTGAAACTATGCTTAGATGTCATAGAAGTGCTCAAAAGACCGGGAAGACGAGGATTGCCTGTGCTTTCGCTCAATTCTGACACCTACTTTTTTGAGATTTTCACTCTGGCGCCTATTTTTTAGGGATTTTATTTTTGGCACTTTTAGCCTATTTTGGACTTCCTAATTTTTAGGAATTTATTTTTGGAAAGTTTCTATTTTGGGAAGGTTTCTATTTTTGGAAAGTGCTTGGGTCATGGTTTCAACTTTCAACATTGTCATCTCCAGAAGACCCCCGAAAGTGGAAATAAGTCAGAAATTTCAGACGAACCAGATGAAGGCCAGAAAATTGCCTAAATGTTGGTCACGGCATGAACTTGTGACAAGGTTGAACAAGACAATGGCACGAGCACATAGCAAATCCGCCCAAGAGGAGTTTGACAATG
Source organism: Sequoia sempervirens (assembly GCA_007258455.2). NCBI lineage: Eukaryota > Viridiplantae > Streptophyta > Pinopsida > Cupressales > Cupressaceae > Sequoia > Sequoia sempervirens. The sequence goes on from VDFB02041998.1 coordinate 73,244, forward strand.
GCATGAACATTGGGGAAGTCCGCCATAAGGAGGGGATATGGCATGAAAGTTCTGAAGTCCACCCACCTCTTGGCAAGAAGATTCTAAAGTCCGCCCCACCTTGAATGACAATGTCCAAGCACATGTAAAGTCTGCCCAGCCTTGGCAAAGAGTCTTCAAAAGTTCGCCTAGCACTAAGAAAGGCATGGCATGAAGTTGATGAAGTCCGCCCAGCCAAGAGAAGAAAAGAAAGACTCAAAATTTGGCTAAGTATGGAGACCTTGGAGAGTAAAACTTTAAAATTTTGGTTAAGTGTCTAAGGCTGAAGCGAGTTCGTCTAGAAGATAATATGGCATGAAGAATGTGAAGTCCGCTTGGAAGGAGAGATGGATGTGTCAAGGCACCAAGAAAGTCCGCTATGTTAAAGGAGTTTGTCAAACAAGCCTCCAAGTCTGCCCTAGCATTTGGAATGAAAGTCAAGAAGTCCGCCAAAAGGATGGCACAAAACAAGCAAAGTCCTATTTAGACACCAAGGGAAAATGGCAAAGACAAGTGAAAGTCCGACTTTTCCCAAGCATAGCATGTCCAAACCTTTATGAAGTTTGACTTTCCTTGAGCAAGGCATGTCCAAGGCAAAGTAAAGTCTGACCTAGAAAATGTCTTGAGCATTATGAAGTCCGACTTTGATTGAAGAAAAATGTCCAAGCATAAGTGAAGTCCGCCAAGGAAATGGCAAAGTGCATATAAAGTCCGACTTACCTCAAAGTCTGACCTAGCTCAAGTAAGGATGTCTAAACTACTGTCAAGTCCACCTAAGGATGAAGATGCCTGAGCACAAGACAAGTCCACCTAGGAAGAAAATGAAGATGTCAAGACACAAGTAAAGTCTGCCCAAGGAGAGGATAAGAAAATTGGCTAAGTGTTGATACCTTGAGGAGGGAAATTCAGAAAAATTGGCTAAGTGTTGGAAGGAAAACAAGAGGAATGAAGAGGAAAATAAAGAGGAAGTGAATAAAATCCTTGTCCAAGGATGGAACTTGTCCTACATAGCACAAGCCAAATTCAAAATTGAAGACAAATCCACAGGCAAAGTTCATCTGAAACCTTAGCTAAATATTGAATGGTCCACATGAAGGTATTACAAAATGAAATTGGATAGCCAAAATTTGGCTAAGTATGGGAAATTCTTCACGGAGAAAGTTCCAATTTCCTCCATTGTGGCGAAAGCACAGGGAAGTTCCTCTCCAAATTCAAGGCACTTGAAGGAATTTCAGAGCAATCCAGAAAGAAAGAATTAATAACTTCAAGTCTAAACATGTGCTCCAAGGTGAGACTTCCAATACAGGTGAGAAGAAGAAGCCAAAGTCGCAAAAGGAATCCAAGATCAAAGCTAGGAAGAAACAGGCACAAAGGACAGAGTCGTCAGCAAGGAAAGATATTCTAAGGCAAGAACATGGAAAAACGAACAAAGTGACCAAGGAGGACATCCAACCCGCTGAGGTGGCGCCTCGTCATCTTCCAACCAATCAAATTGTTCCAAATCAACATGCAACAACTTTCTATTTTATTATTGGTTTATATTTAGGACACGTGTCCCCAAATGTAATTTTCTCATTGGTCGAGAAGGAGTTAGTTATGACAAACCCTAATTAGGGTTTTATTTTGTAATCTCGGCCGTTGATCCTAAATCAATCTTGGCCATTGAACTATAATTGGGGAGCCTATAAATTGAGCTCCCCCCTCATTTGTAAAGCATGGGAGCATGTTGCAAAACATGTTGAGATAAGTAAATTGTTGCATATGACTGCCAAAGTAATAAGTAATACATTGTTCTAATTGATGGTGACTACTTCTTTATTTTGGAGTTTGCATGGTTCTTATCCCTCATCATAGTTTAGATTTTATTTCATGTATGTTAGATGAATGCAAGATTTGATAAGTATTAATTTATGGTGAAACTTTTGCTCACACTTTCTTTGAATGGATGATTTTTCGTTCAATGCGTAAAGTTAGCCTGAGCTTACTTTGTGGATGCTTATCTTCTGTCTGGATAAATATTGTTCGATTTGATGGTAGTTATTCATGATGTGAAAATCATAAGCACACTCCCTTGAAGATTGCACCCACTTTGTGTAGTTGTCCTAAGTGTGGCGAAGCAAAGCGTGATTATTGGTTTCACCAAGTTAATACCGTCTCTTGAATTCTTAGGGAGTAGATTAGAACTTCTAAACCCTTATCTCATTTTTTTAGTTTGTTGTATGTAGGACCCAAACAACACAGCTTCATTGCCTAAACCTTCATTGTGAATTGAACAAGCCTAGCATAAGTCCCTTTGTATTACCAGCATATCACAACGGCCATTGAGCTTATCCACAGGTCAAGACCTAACATAAGGAACCTTGGAATTGCCATATGATCTTCTCGCAATCTTAGCATATGCAGTGGTTTTTCAAGAGAGGATAGGGTGTCTTTGGGCATTTTATTCTGATGTTTGGTGTGTCACAAAACACGCATCAACATGTCCAAGCATTCTTTTCTTGATCTTTCAGCAGGCAGAGACTATCATATCCAAATCCTTCTTGGCAATTGATGTCTCTTCTACCTCACCTTTAGATTTTTCCCGTGGTCCTACCTATGAAGATAGCATATGTATGTTAGTTTTTGAAAGAGTGATTTGACTAATAACAGTATAACATTATCGATTGGATGTTTTTTTCTTCCACAAGCAAGTGTATACTTTTATCTCTCATTCCGCTTGGTTCTTTGCCTCTTACTTTGTGGCGTATTATCATTTCATCTACACACCAAATTGCTGATCCACAAACAATGAGATAAGCTTTCCTTACATTGCCATGTTGGGTTAGCCAATGATAATGGACAATCCAACCTACTGTGTGCTTTAACACCTATGCAAAAGAGCAACAACATATTAACAACAGTAAATATTAGTAATGAATTTTTAGGTTGTTTTAGGCTTAGCAAATGCATTTTTCAATGTAAAAAAAACAATTTTTAAAATGTTTTATGCATTTTTCGAATGTCTCTGGATATGGGTTCTCTTGGGAATGGCTGCGCATGGTCTGGGTTCAAATAGAGTACCTTGGGTTGCAGGGCTGTACCATTACTGTCCTAGATAGGGTCCTACTCCCTCTCTAGCTCCCATTCAGTTTTGTGATGTGACCCAAAACACAAGAACCGGGTAACATAGTTTTGAAGTTTTTGTGATCAAATAAAATGTATACATTCCATTTGCTATCCCTTTTGAATTTTCTTGCTGCTTGTAGGGTTTTCTATGTTTTGGAATTGGGGTCTTGTTGAAGACTTTTCATTGGTGTTAGAAAACCCAGGGCATCTTCTATTTCTGGTGTAGGAAGAGCTTTAAAGCGGTTTGAAAGGTTAACCTGCTGAGCTGAGAGTGATTCCCTTTTGTTTTTCCTTACACAACTCTTCTAAAATTTCTCTTCATTTTGTTTCTCCTTGTTGTTGTTTGGGCATTGTTAGTGTTTTAATTCACACCTTTTGATGTGGTATAAAACAAAACAGCAGGTGCTTTAAACTGTTATTCAAATTATAAGGGGAAGATCCCTTTATTCTAGAATTATAGGATTTTAGAGAGTATGCAAAACAAATGAACTTAACAAAAACCTATCTTTATCTGATAGGCTATTGTGGGTGGGAAATCCCACCGGAATTGTCTACTATCTGATGCCAAGAAATTTCTCCTCATTCTTCGATGGGCGGGATGACTCCTTTTCAGGGCAAAAAAAATTGGGCATTTATTTGGTTTGATCTCCTCCATGCCGTGAGGAGACAACTTGGAATAAATAGGAATGGTCAGTGTGTTGCACGGAGGAGTTGCACAGCCAAAGAGGCATGGCGTCCCTTACTGAAGAAGTAAATATGACAGTGCATTCAAAATGCTACGGATATCACCCCTAGCTGGAACAATTGAAGTCTTTGGGGAAGAAATACATCTTCCAAGTTTTGGCACAATGGCGGAGTGAAAACATGGTCTTCCTTCAGATTTTTGAGTCATAGTACATTGGAATTTTGGCGACTTAGAGAAACGCGTTTTGGAGTGTGAGCTTCAGATTTGTGGGTGTGGTTTATAATGAAGGCTAGGCGCATCATTTTCTTCCAACAACTGGGTTTATCAAGCCGCGTATTTGATGCAAACTGAGTAGAATAAGGAAAATTGCGATTTACTGAGCGAGACGTCTTTTGAATAACCTCTTTTGTTGAGTCGTGGCCACTCCTAGAGGGTTTAGAAACAACGAATCTCTTGTTTGTGGTTGGGAGCGCCTTGCACAAGGAAAAAACAAGTGGCATATTGAATCTATGCTAGCAGCTCGAGCTTGATATGTTTCTCTGTGGACGCCATCTTCATTCTTAGGCTGTATTCGACTCAATACATCCAGGTTTGAGAAATTTTAGTTGCTTTGTCTTGAGTTTTTTGGGCATTATTAGTTGTGAGAAATGTTGAGTAACATTAGGAGAAAGTCGCCTGAGACTAAAATGCTGTATTTGTATTTCTGTGTGTGATATATTTCATGAAACGCCATACTATTAAGGCTGTCACAGTTATTTGTTGTTTTTGATCATCGAGTAGCTGGTCTTATTGAGTCTTCAGAACAAAATAAACTCTTATGTGCTGTAATGGACATTTGTAAGGGTTCTTTCAGTCTCTTTAATAGCCTTGAGTCTTTGAACACCATTTCTAGCATTTTCATGAGCTTGTGAGTACCTTATGATAAGCTGAAAATGTGTCCTCAAAATATACACCTTGGTCTCTGTCATTTCCAAATCCTCACTTTGAGCTTTGGATTTTTCACTTATTGTGTGTGTAGTCGAAGTTTTGGTGTTGGGATTTTCAAATTTGGTGACAGATGGAATATCCATGGGATATGGGGACTTTCTGTCGAGTATTACAAAGATAGAGAGATTTGGCTGCCTCTAAAAGAGAGATTACAGATTGCGATGCGCTCTATACTCTGCCTCCTTAGGTCACACAGCTTGTAGCCACTTATTAGTCTCTTTGGATGGTCCTATCAAGTTGCAGCCACTGTAAATATCAATTTTCTCCCCTTTTGTTAAAACAAATTGGGTATGTTGTGTAGGATGGTTGTTCTTTAACATTGTATGTGTAAATGTGAAAGGAAATTGGGTTTTCATTTAGAAGGGAAAATGGGGTTTTCATCTAATGGGAGAAATTTTGTGTGGGGGTGATTCTACTATGATTTTTACAAGTTGTGGAGATATTTTCAAAGTACACTGACATAATGGTGGACAAGAAAATGGCTACCCAAAAGGGAATATTGTGCCCTGCTAAAGGAGAATGTGCATGGAAAAATGGAGTAGTGACATTTGTGCCATTTCTTTCTTTTGGATGTGATTGCCTTATAGGAGGATTTAGAAATTGACAATGAAGTGTTAAATCTCATAGCATCAAGGTCAAATGGATCCATGTGGGATGCTGAAATGACACTTGATCAGTTCAGTCTTTTGGGGCAAAGGATATCTCTGTCCTTGGTTCAGGAGCTTGTAAGTATGTGTAATCCTCCAATTATCTACTTTACTATTATTGGAATGGTCAGCAAAGGAACCGTGTCAAAGAATAACCTATCCTACGTTTCTTAGAAGCCATCCTTTTGTTAAACTTGGATATGAATTGAAAAATGCAATGCCACTTGAAGTAGATCTGTTTGTTTCTTTCCGGTTGTTTATTGTCCTTATCTGATAATTGATGCATTCTCAAGTATCTATAGGATTTCCAATTCATGAAATATCTTTTAAACACATTTTTAGGTACAAAGGATAAGCATTTCCATTCACTACGTTATATGCCCAAAAGAATAGTCTTCCTTATATCAGACATCCATAAATGTTTTAGTCTTGAAAGTTCACATGGACTTTTACAGCTTTGAATTTGGAAGAAATTATAAGGAAAAATAACATTACAGCCTCTTCTCTAAGTTTATGATTCATGCTCTCAGTGAGTTTATTCTTGAAACAATAAAATGCATTTTGGCTCTTATTTACTGAGACCAACAGTGGCTTTAAAAAGTGCACATGACTAGCAACTAGTGTACCACGGGGACGCGTTTCCCCCAAAAAATGACCCGTTTCGGAAACAGGGACGTCCCGGGGACGGAGGGACGGGTACTTGGCGTCCCCCGCCGTCCCGCCACCGCCACCAGAGCTCCGCCGGAGACGGGGAAACGTTTCCGCGTCTCCCAAGGAGACGGGGAGACGGGGAGACGTCTCCAAGTTTCCTTAGGAGAGGTCTCCAAGTCTCCAAGTCTCCTTGGGAGACGCCCAGGAGTTTCCTGGGAGACTAGGAGACGCCCAAGAGTTTCCTGGGAGACTAGGAGATGTGTTCCATGAGACTTTGTCTGTGTTTGATGGTCTGAATTTGGGTGTTAATGCAAAATGATGTACACCATGAAGGTTTGTGTGGTTTTGGAGGTCTTAATTTGGGCTTGGCGGCGGGGGCTCCGCCCCTCGACCCCACCCTGTATCGCGACAGGGAGCGCGCCCAGGGCGCTGCCCCGGGACCCTGCGAGGGGCGCTTGACCCCGCTGGGGGCGCTGCCCCCAGACCCCCGCAAGGGGCGTTGCCCCTTGACCCCACTAAGGGTGCTAACCCTCAAACCCATTAGGGGCATTGCCCACAAACTCCCATTGAATTCATTTGATTTTCTAGGTACTCTCCACTAGTTACCTTCAATTTTACAAAAACAATTTCATTTGTCAAATTTTATTTAGCAATTAGCATTCAAGATATCTTCGTATTTAGATTTAGTATTTCAAATTTTGCTATGTTATAATTTTACTAATTAGTAATTTGAGTAATTTCCTATAGTTTCATTTGAAATGTAATTCTTATACTGTTATACTGTTATACATCCTTTCAAAACTAGTTTTTCAAGTACTATAAGTATATTTATAACTATATCAGCACCACCACCCCACCACCCCGCCGCCGCCGTCCCCCCGCCGTCTCCCCGCCGTCCCCAAACTTAGGCCCTTTGTCCCCCCGTCTCCGAAACGCGTTTCCCCGTCCCCCCGTTTCCCCGTCCCCCAGGCCCGTGGAACACTGCTAGCAACACTAAAATCATCAAACAACTTTCTAACCTATGCCCTTTGAAAACTGTCTTCAGATAAAGTGTGTTATTGCAACTTTCAGCTCATTAAAACTTGGTGTTATACAAGCCCACATTAGCAGTCTTCCATGCATATGTCATCATAGAAATTTTCAGTTGTATTTGAGAGACTGTACCGATTCTATTGAAGTAATTAGTGCATTTGATAGTATGTTAAAAGTACCAATGTAACTTCATACAATAGGAAACACGAGATGCACAACAATGTACCAGAATTTTATCCAGGATTCCAGTTCCAAAGGTGCTAAATAAATTTGCATGTTTCACTATTAGGCAGTAGATATGAATAAGTTGTAGTCATTGTGGTTGGATTTGCTGCATTTTAGAATTAAAAATTCAAACTACACCTATTTTTTTATGTTTTTTAAAAAGTTCAGAAAATGCCAATTCTTTTATTATTGAGCAGCTGATTTTATGTTCAACAGCCATCATCAGAGCCTTTATTGTGAGCCTCACAATTGAAAGATACCAGCAGATAAGTTTAAACAAAAAGAAAGAATTGTAATCAATTGAAAAAATGCTGGATAAATTTACTCGAATCATTACAAAATTCTGGCTAAAGTTCTTGCCAACCAAATAAATCTGTTAGCAACTAGGATTGTGAGACTTGAACAGACATGTTTTATTCAGGTAAGTTCGTTGTGGACAGCAGGACGACAGAATCAACAAGAAACAATTCTAAACAGTATAATAACACAATTATATGATATTAACTGAACACACCAATTGTAATTCCCATTAACATAATAAAGTTATAGTCAATGTTTGAAGGCAGATAAATTCAACGACATTACATAAATTATCATTTTCAATAAAGTTGTAGATTTACTGGCAATGAGAACAACCAATGCAGCCAATGGCTACAACTGCCTTTGATCCACATGCTACCATGCAAGTGCATTTACTCCAATCATGGTGTGTCCTACAAAATTCTGGCTGAAGTTCTTGCCAACCAAATAAATTTGTTAGCAACTAGGACTGTGAGACTTGAACAGACATGTTTTTTTCAGGTAAGTTCGTTGTGGACAGCAGGACAACAGAATCAACAAGAAACAATTCCATATTTCATGTGTCATAAAATAGTTTTTGTATTATAAAAATATTCTCCCACAACATGCAGTTTTCCATTATGTTACATTTGGCTACAAGGTATATCATTAACCAGCAACAACTATACTTAATCCAATCGACCTTTTAAGTTACAGGTCTTTTTCCATTGTACAAAAAATATTATGTTGTGAACCATTTAGCATAGCATACCTATTTAAATAAAGTTCCATTTGTTCATATTCAAATCTTCTCGCATCCCATCATCAATTGACTTTTGCTATAAATAGTTAGTCTTAAAAAAAGCAATTAACATTTTCTTGCACTTTTTTCCCCTGCCCTTCAATATATTGCCATAGTATATCCTGCTATCGGCGTAACCATTGCACCTCGTTGAGGTGCAAGCGCTAGTTTCATTTTTTTGATAAAGAGCACTAAGCGATTGTAGCACATCTACACCAGATAAGAAGTTTTTCTGTGTAAAAGCTATCTACTGCAGAAATTAATCTAACACAACTAAAAGACATTCATAATTTTCAATTAAACACTTAGATTGAAAATAATAAATGGAACTAGATAGGATTCATTGAACAAACACATAGACGTAAACACATAGACTATAAATTAAATATGAAGGATTGTGTATGAAGCCACAACACTTTTTCCAATAACTTTAACAATACAAAGCTGATTAAAGTATTGGAAACACCTAACTCACAACGCAAACAACTTCAAAGATAATAACTCTATAAATAACAATTTGAGCAATCTAAGTTCAAATGAAACTTATATTGTTTATAAAGCATTGAATGCAAATAAATGAATGGAATTAATTGAACTTTACCCTAGGGATAGCCTCTTGGCATACAACGTATTAGTTAAATTGATAGTTGGGATTATTATAAGAACAAATAATAATATTAGTTTTTGCTACTGTGTGAGTTCCTTGTACTCTAGCATTCTCAGTTGCTATCTTCCATAGGGTGTGATAATGTGGAATAGATTGTCGTACGATGGAATCAATAATCTTCCATTCCTTCCCTGTGCCATGCCATACAGTACGTTGCTTCTATATTTCTTTGTCCCTTCAAATCGTCCGTATTGTGCAAGGAATTGATTGACCTCACCGCCGTTCCATGCAATCCCTTACTTGTTGACCCTTCGTACAGTATTTTCTCTTTGATATGGGTTGTACGTGTTGATCTTTCTCCTTCTCTGTACAGTGTGCTTGAGTCTCCAATCTCTAACCCTTTGTCACTTCTTATCTACCGCCATACCGTGTCCTTCTTGGACTGTATGGTGTGATTTATAATGTGACCGCACGGTGTTTGGCTACATAGTTTTATTTTATCTTTTTTCTTTTTTTTGATATTTTTTAATTTTCTCCATTTATTTTTTCACCTTATAGTTGTCAATATTTTAATATTTTCTCCTTCAATTGTCAAATAATATTTTTGCCTCCTTTCCACTGTTTCTTTATTTTCAAATTTTCTTTCTCTTTTTCTATATTTTTTTTGTGAAGTTAATTTGAATTGACTAGTATTTGTGCGTTCCAAGTTAATTCTTTTGCCTTTCGTACTCTGAGATGTATAGTCTGTTATTTTGCATTCTACAAAGTCAGATACATCTGTTGCAACTCTTGTCTTTTGCCAACCATGGACTGCATCCTGCATACATAAACTATCCAACACTTCAATATCATTTTTCATCCGTTGCTCTTAATTGAGAGTCACAACTTTGAGAAAATTGCAAGTTGACGGAAATACCTCATAGTCCTCCATTTGCCAGTGAAATAGGCCACATAGGGAATTTGTTTCATTGTTTGAACGTGACTATAACTCCAAAATTCCTTCGTTGTTTGGTTCCATCGGACCTTGACTCTTTGTCCATTCTTCTCCAAAGTTTGAATCTGACGAATCCGAGGAGAATGTTTCCTCACTGACTACTTGGTTTTTCAAATCAATTATAAACTTCCGACCCTTATTTTGAATAGAGATTGTATTCTTTTTCTAGTTGTAATCAACTTTGGTTTCCACTGGCCAACCTCGGCCTAATAATGTGTTGTACACTTTCTTAATGAAATGACCACAAAGTTTAAGAAAAATGTTTGAGTTCCAATAATTACCTTTTGTCCCATTAAAACTCCAAGTACCTTAATACCTTGTTGATTTGAACCCATTAGTTCAAAAAGTTGGCGGCTAAATGGTCGGCTTGTGTAATGTCCCCTTTCTAGAGGAAGCACTCAAACCCAAATCTTGCATTCAAAGTGTTTCTCAAAGAGACATTAGAAACGTTAGAGATCAATAAATTTCAGTAATAACGTCTAATTAGATCAAAGATGATATAATTATCTGTTCCTTGCCAATGGATTATTCGTTTCCTCCCTATTACTCACTATGAATGATTCCTTTATGAGTAAAAAACATCTTTCGAGATCCCATAGATGAAATTCTATTATACCATTTAACATCATAGTGAATGAATGGAGTCATTATTACTTGTAAGGCTCAATAATTACTACAAGCATCATTATTGGATAATCGCACATAATACATTATATATATATTGTCTTGTATATATTGTATGTGCCCACCATCTATGATGTATCTATGAAATTTAATCTATACATATCTAACTATACACTTATCAATTGTTAACATGCCATTCCAACAGTCCATATACTTATCCATCCTAATATGCTCAATTATGAATTTAGGTAGATGGATCCACATTAACTATGAGACTAATAACATGATATGCATTAATTACCTATGATAATATGATACGCCTATCGGACTAACTATAACAACAATAATTATGCTATCTTAACATCTGCAGTATTATCTCTTTCAATATTAAATATTAATATATTTATGAAATAATTATTAATATCTACCTTAATTAACATAATCTTGAAATCATAATCTAGTTACCTGAAGTGACGAATTAATCATTATTACCTAATTGAATATAATACATATATATATGTATAACCATCATCAATTAGTTCTAAGCTTACAATACTTACCCAACACACATATTATCTATATTTATATAATTATTATATTTACTTATGCACTTATATACTGTCTATATTTATATTCTTATTTACATGTCATCCATGCTTATTACTTATTTACTACTCACATACTATCTATATTATTCATATTTATTTCTTACCTCCTTCACCGATCTGCAGATGGACGTCTTCTTCCTCCAGCCACGATCTCATTGGTACAAACATGTGAAAAGTATTTGGAGTGATTCGCTGGGCTTAGAGGATACTCCTTTCTGATGTTTTCCATTATTTATACCTTTATATTTCTTTGAAAGAAGACACCGTTTGAGTGGAGACCCCCATCTAAAACACGTCCCTTTATTTAACCTGTTCGCTTCCTTCATAATCACAAGTTAGTTTGTCTAAAAACCATCTCTGCTTTTATCTCAAGTTATTCCCTTTATTATTTCCTAATGAAGCCGGTAATATCATCTAGTGCTGCTGTTTAGAGTCTGATCGCTGCCCTTTTTGGGTCTTTTTATTATTTTCAATATGTATTATGTTGTATGTATTTTATATTTAATATGTATATACATATATATATATATGTATATACATATATATATGTATATACATATATATATATATATGTATATATATATAATTTTATATTAATATATTATTTTGTATATTAGTTTTATATATATTTTAATATTATAATGATTATAATTATAATAATTAAATTATTAATATTCATATGTTTATATAGTGTTATCTTTATGATAATTATAAATATTAAATTGCTAATATTCTTTATATGTAATCTATTTATTCATTCGTATTTCAATGTCAAAGTTTTTAGTGTTGTAATTTCGGGGACATGACAGCTTGCCAAGACTTCTCCAAGTGTCTTCTGGAAGTATATTCACACCTGACCCGCTATCAATAATTGTATTGGTGAGATTCCTTCCAAGGATCCCCATATTCACCACTGTTGGTTTCTTTGGCGTGTTAACTGTCAGTAGCATTGGATCAATCACTTCTTCGCTCAATAGTAGAGGTTCAATTATTGGTTATTCATTCTCACTAGGTTAGAATTTGGTTGTAGAATGTATCGTCTCATTCTACCTTGATACAATAGCATTTCAAAGTTTATGAATACTTTATAATAAATCCACTACTTTAGCTGGTACAACAATTTGAAGTACTTGTGCAATATTTAACTATGATTGTAATTGGTTTTTTATTGTACTCGTATTTGCATTTGAGTGGTGTCATTCATTGTCCATAGTATTCTTCACTTCGGCCCTTGCTTCACAAAGCCTTTCTTTTTCTATACGTGGATCCAGATACACAACCTTCTTTGTTTGGGCACGATTAATAGCCAATACTTCATTATGCCTCACATCAATCATATTGACTCTAGCCTTTTGCTTCAAACATCCGGTTTCTTCGTGGTTTCTAGGTCGACACCATTTGCACATTAATTGCACTTTATCTTGCTTGTTTTGGCAGTCTCTTGCAAAGTGTCCTTGTTCGCTTCATTCTGGGCATTGTATGTTAGGGTTTCTTTTGGGGTCATATTTTATTTGGATTCATCCTCTTTGATCTCAATAACTTCCTTAAGATGCATTCTATGGAGTGGACTCCTCCCCTTGTGTAAAGAGTACTTGTGTACTTTTCTTCAAATTGTATGGGCACTCCTTTATTGAATGACCCAAAAGTTGGTAAATCTCACAAAATCTCTTTTTTAGGACAATTACCTATTGTATGCCCCTCAATTTTGCACTCAGTACACCACAGTTCGTTAGTTTCTTTGTTGGTTTCCTTCTTCTCCTTTAGTTCTTTCATCATCGATATTATTCCATAGCATGTCTGTTCAGAGTGCTTGTATTGTTCCTGATTCATTGCCACTATTGTCATCCAAACTTCCATCTTCCTCTATTTTTCTTTTATTGCACGAGAACATTTTATCTTCACTTTCTATGCCCATTGCCCGATTGTAGGATTTAACGTACGACGATGGAGGCACTACTTTCATTTTCTTCCTCAACAAAGGAACCAATCCTTCAATGAACCATCTTTTTTTTAGTCCGTGACTGGTTGGATTTCTAATTTCACTAGTAACTCCTTCAGCCTATGATTATAGGCTTGTACGTTTTCATGTTTTCGTTGCTTTGTGTTGTATATCTTTGCTATGATTTCATTGTCATCTCTCAAGAGTTTGAATTCTTCTTCTAATGCTCGTTTTAATGCTTCCCATGTGTTTTTTGTCTCGCTACCAGTTCGGTATACCGGTCGATTGCTATTCCATTGAGAGTTGCTGGAAATGATCTTAGCCAAAATGCTCTGTCATCTTGACCGTTCGCCACCCAGATTGTTTCACAAATTTTACAATGTCGTACGAGGTCCTTCGACCCCTTCTCAATGAACTTCAGAAGTTTCTTTCGGTCCACGTTTAGACTTGTTTGGGGAGTCACCATCTTGCCTCTTTGATGTACCTTTTGTGACACTGACCTGCTCGGAGAGTTTTAATTCCTATGTTTCGTTTCCTTCCTTGCACTCTCAAACATGCCGCAATCCTCTACTTTCCCTTTGTTAGCATTTGTCACTTTCAAGCTGCCTTCGAGGTTCTTTTGATGCTCCCTTTGTCTTGGTGTTTTCGGCTCTAGTCATCCGATGTTCTGATCTTCCTTCAATGTCCATTACTCAATTTGGGGAATGGTCTTTGTCAAATCGTTGAGAGGTTGTCTCTCACCTTCCCCTTCAACCAACCTTAATGGTTCGCACTGTTCTTCGTCGACAAGGTTGATAGTTTCTTCCTTGCCTTCCCTTTCGCCTGACTCTAAACCTTCTTCGTCACTTGGGGATGATTCTTCGTTTGTCAGTGACGATGATTCTTCGTCTTTTAGTGACGATGCTTCTTCGTCTGTCAATGATGGTTTGTACAACTCTTTGGCAATATTCTCTTCTTCACTTTCCTCTTCATTCGACATTGATGATATGAACATTTCTCTATTTTGGTTGACAAGATTAGTGTCTGTTTCATTGGGAAGTGGGAGATGTTGAGCTATGTCTACCCACTCTCCCTTCGTATGTTCTCTTTCTCTCTCGACTACTACTTTTTCTTACGCTTCGGCTTCTACTCTCGGTTGGACTCGAGTTTTCCCTCAGAAACCCTTCGCATTCTTCAACTTCACCCCTTAGTCGTCTCCTTCGTTCTCTCTATTTGATGATCCGTAAACATCTCTTGATCCCTTGATCTTGACCACGTTGTGGTCTCTGCCCGCCTTTATTGGGGTCCAAGGGCATGAATCTCTCAAATATGACCGGATTTCTTTAAGGCAATGACACCAAATGTTTGCTGCTTTGTTTGATAAATAAAATACACAAATTATTAATAGAGATGACAATGCATGTGCAAAATATATCTTTATTCGCTCGTGAAATTATTACAGAAAATGACCAGAGATGGTCAACCAAGGATCAGAGTCGATCCGACTAGATCATACCACTCTCCTTGATGATACATAATCTATTTAAAGGACCCGATGGTTGCCAATAAGAACACAATCATCAACCAATCGATGCTTATAACTACCCACAACCGACAACCAATCAATACAAACAATTAATACATAGTCGGATAACCAGTTTTACTGAAGCATAATAATAGACATTTGTACACTGCCAGCCATTGTCGATTCACAGTCAAGTGGCCCTAACCAAGCGTATAGGAATAGTGTTAGGTCACTCAATCGCCGAAGGGACTACCACAATGAGAAGTGAAGCAATGCAACATTGATGATTTAGTCCCCCACCCATCCCCACACAGGCACGTGAGATTAGCTCCTCTCCTTCCCAACTCCAGATAGTAATACATGGATGCTGGGGAGTGATGGGATTCTATACGTAACAGCCTCTCGACCACCCCTAATCTAGATTCACAGCTAGATCTCTATGCTACACATGAATCACTCCAATCCAAGCTTACAACTCTAGACTTGTGGCTAGATCTATATGCGTCACATGAATCACTTTAAGTGTTTTCTTTTGCTTTAATTCCAAATTCGACAGTTATCTTGACCTTGGATGTCTTAACTTTCTTGGGTGCACTTTTTTAGTGGTTATACTAGCTGAAAGGGCAACCGCTTCTATGTTTTTTCAACTTATTCTCCATTCATGCTTTTATGATTGTCTTGCCACTTAACTAAATCTTTCTTTAACTCACGACTTGCCACTTTGGTTGTGGTTTTAGATTGGTTTGGCCATTGTGAAAGTGTGATTCACTTAAATAAAATTTTCTTTATATGCTGGTTGCAATTTCATCAAATGTTAGCCACTTCTTTGTTTGTTGTCATGGTTCTGTCATGCCATTGCCAACTTTGTTGTGCTTTCTTTATTGATTTGCTGCTCTTGTTGCATTTTCTCCTAGGTATGCTATTGAAAAAGTGGAACATTCACTTATCTTTCTTTTTGCTGTCATAGATGACTAACATGTTTGCCACTTTTATAACCTCTTGTCGGAACTTTTGAGTGTCATGCCATTCCCAAAGTGCTATTCTTTTATAACTTGAAACCTTCTCTCATGTTTGGCATGTTTTTGCTGCATGTTTGTCAATTGTGTCTCCATTTTGGGATGGCTTTGCATTTGAAAAAGTGTGACTTGATCTTTTTTAAACTTGTCTTCATGTTGGTCATATTTTTGGTCATATCTCTCCACTATAGTTGCATTTTCAAAATGGCATTGCCTTTGAAAATAGTGCAATTCACTTCTCATGCTTAATGTTAGCCATTTGAATTGGAGTTTTACATTGGCATTGCTAGCTTAAAGTTGCGATTGTGCTTTATACTTAACTCTACTTTTCTGGTTTGTGGAAGTTTGAGCTGCTTTAGCCATTTTGCCTCCATCCAAGTTTTCTTTTGTGCTGAATAAACCACTTCAATAAGACACCTAAGTCCATATCTTCCTCTTTTTGCTCCTTTTGTCTTTTCCTCGTTAAGCTCTTTTGAATGCCTTCATGATTTTTAACTTCAACTTATTTCATCACCTCTCCTTGGGTATGATTGAAGGAACTCTTGCATTCATCTCATCATTCATATTTTTCTCCATTGTCACGTTAGAGTTTTGTTGAAATCTTCCAATCCCTTTAGGATTTATTAATGTAAAAAAGACTTAAGATAAGACAATTGTGACAAATTTGATTCTTAAGAAAATTGGTGAACTTGTCCTCAATATGTTATTGATGATTTACTGACAATTGGATAACAAGGAGGTTGAAAAAAGTAGAAGTCTTCCAGTACCTTTAGAATAGTTAGTGTGAAGAAGACTAAGGGTAAGACAATTGTGATAAATTTTGATTCTTAAGAACATTGACGAAGTTGTCCTTGATATGTTACCAATGATTTATTAATAATTGCCTAACATGGAGGTCCAAGAAAGTAGTTTCATAGGGGTATCAACATGGGTACTAACAAGGCCTTGTGTTGTGTTGTGACCTTTTCACACATCGCCCCATTGCAAATGGGGACCCCCTAATTTTTGCTTTGTTCGAGTCTTTTGGCTTTGCTTTAGGGTTGTTTTGTCGTTGTCTCTCTTTCTTCTGTCTGCCTTTCCGGGGATGTGCCCGTCTGAATTGAAATTTTGGCTAAGTCTGTTGAATTAGGATTTGCATTTCTCACATCAGTTTGAGGTCAAATCAAGTTTGGCTAATATTGTTGTCACGACGGCTACAAACAAGTTTCCACTGAGTTTTCACCAAGTTGTGGCAACTTACTATTTTTAGTAGGTACTTGATTTGGGGCATTTTCTTAGCACAGTTGAAATTTTGACCGAGACACTGCATTTTGAGTACCTTGAGCTATCTGCCTGCAAGTTTTGAGCTGAAACGGACAACTTACTATTTTTAGCAGTCTTGCCTTCAAAGGCCATTTTTAGGGTTTGCATGCGAAGTTTTTCAATGCATGTTTGGATAATATTTTTGGGTTTTCTGAGACCTACGCAATGGTATAACATGCAAAATGAGATGACGACTTTCAGCAGTCTCGACTTCGGAGGCTGTTTTTAGGGTTTGCATGTTGGAATTTTCTATGCATGTTTGGACATTCTTTGTGGGTTTTTCGAAAGCTTCGTAGAGGTGTAACATGCAAGGTGAGATGGTCACTTTTCAGAGACCTACTATTTTTAGCAGGTCCATTCCGGTAGCTGCCCGACATACCAGTATCATAAACAGAGCAAAGTGCAACAAAAACGGAGTCAAACGGAGGTCGTTTGACCGACATGCAAGTCAAATTAGGGTTTCTAGCTTCGGGACCCAAAATGAGGGGTAAAATGCCAGAATTTTTGAAAACCGGTGTATCCCACTGTGATCAGTATCTTTCAAGCTATCCACTAGTAAAATTTGAAGGCAATCCGAGCACTTACTATTTATAGTAAGGCATTCCAGAAACAGGCTATAAATAGTAAGTCAACATCAGGCGCCAGTGTGAACGGGCAAGTCTACTGATGAGGGTCACGTCATTCAAATTTCAAGTTCAACGGAGTTGTGGAAGTCTCGAAATCAAGCAGTTGCTATAAATAGTAAACCACCTCCAAAAACATGCTATAAATAGCAACTCAGCACGGGATGGCAGTGTGAATAGACTAATTAGGTCATGAGGATCTTGTGGCGAGAATTCCAAATCAATCCAAGCTTCAGAAGGGTGATAATCAGAAACTTACTAAATTTAGTAAACCAGGGCAAGCGAGCCATGAGGAATTCACTAAGTTTGAGAAACTTGAAGTCCACCCTCTAAAATGCGCCTTAGCTACTTGAAGTTGGCTGAAAATTCTTCGAAGTCCTTGAAACTTGAAGTCCACCCTCTAAAATGCGCCCTTGAACTTGAAGTTGGCTGAAAATTCTTGTAAGTCCTTGAAACTTGAAGCTCAACCCCTTGAATGCGCCTTTGACTTTGAGGAAGCTTGAAAAAAAGTCTAAGTGTGGAAAATTTGGAGTAGACCCCCTTGAATGCGCCTTTGACTTGGAGATTGAGTTTGAAAAATATTCTAAGTGTTTAAACTTGAAGTATGATACCCCATATGCGCCCAAGAAGTTTTGAAAGCAAGAAAATATTCTAAGGCAGGAAAATTTGAAGGAGTCACCTCTATATGTGCCTTAACCCAAGAGCAAGTGTGGAGAATTTTCTAAGGTAAACAAACTCAAAGCCTGAAGGGTGAAATGCGCCTTCACTTGGAGGTGAGCTGAAAATATTCTAAGGGTTGAAACTTGGAGTAGCACCCAACAAATGCGCCCTAGCTAAAGGGGAAGATGAGGAAATATTCTAAGTATTGAAAGTTGAAAGTAGAAGCTCCTAAATGCGCCCAGCCTTGAGGAGATGAGTTAGAAATTTGTATAAGGCATCAAGATTGGAAGTAGCCCATGTCATATGCGCTCTAGCAATTTGAGATTAGTGGGAAAATTTCTAAGTATGAAGAATTGAAAGCTCAGGGGTGGAATAGCACCCAAGGCAAGGAGTGAATTTTGAATTTTTTTCTAAGTTTGGAAAACTAGAAGCAGACCCCCCTTTGATGCGCTTAACTCAAGAGATGAAGTTGGAAATTTTTCTAAGGCAATAAAATGGAAGTCAAACCCCCCATATGCACCCATCAAGGATGGAGAAGGAAATTTGTTTAAGTGGTGGAATTAAAATGCGCCCTTCATGGGTCAGGCAAGTGGATAAAATTTCTGAGGCAAGACAAGGAAAAGCACGCCCAGAGGAGAGGAAAGAATAAACCTTGGTGAAATATTTTGCAAAGGTTAAAAATAAAAGAATTAAATGTCCCCCTTCGTAGTGATACACATGAATTTTGCATTTTCGGAGGGGAATTTTCTTCTGGGTACTGGATATCTTCAACAAGGAGATGATTTTGAAATTCTTCACGCCCTGCCAAAGACTCTAGGATGGAGATTTTACTTGGGCGCCTGGTTGATGAATTTTCTAGAGGAAATAAATTATTTCTAAGGCAGATGGGTTGGAAATTTGGCTATGGCAAAAAGGGGATATGATGTTGGTTGGAAAATTTTCTAAGGCAGAGAGAAATCAAACAACGCCCTCTAAACGTGCCATCAAGTTGGATAAAGTTTCTAAGGCACAACTTCAAGGTACACAGGAAGCAGAGTACAAGATGGAAATTTAGCTAAGGCATGAAGAATTTGGAGATGAAGTGAAACTCGAATATCAGGATGATATGCACCCATGATGAAAGGTTGTAAAGAAGGCAAAGCTTGCTGGAGAAAAAGAGATGAGCCCTATTAGATTCATAGATCATTCAAATCTTGGAGGTCAAAGCATGGAGATTTGGTAAGTAGAGTGGATTTATATTGTAAAATGTTTTGATGTCCTCTTTGTTTGTTTTGTAGGCTGAATGTTGGGGCCATGGCACGGTGACTTGGAGTAATGAAGCAAATAGTCTAAGATGATAAATCATGAAGGAAGAAAAGTTGCAAGAAATGGCTAAGTGTTGGAATAACCTAATATGCACTCAATTCAGAGAGGTAGATGGTGAGGAAGAAATGCTCGAGTCCAAGATAAGAAGACCCTTTAGGATCAGAGGTGGAGAAATAATCACCCCCCCAAGCAAGTACTTCAAAGTTGAAGAACAACATCAAGAAGAAAATCATCGTCGAGCAGGAGAAAGAGGTTGCAGGCTTGATGTTAGATCGTGAACGTTCCTGCCGTACCAGTCCAAGAAGTTGAAGCAGTGTGAACATGTCTATGAACAAGAATCTTCTAGAGGATGGTGGACATTAATTGTTCATTTATTACTCCACTCCTCTTTTTAGGGTTAGGGCTTATGTGGCTCGATCTGAGCCCTCCATCTGATTGTAATTTGAGCCATCCATTGGACTTGGCCAGCTATAAAAGGGGCATCCCCCCTCATTTGTATTTCATTAGACAGTAGACATAGAGTAGAGAGACAACTTAGAAGTAGCATAGCGTAGATTGATAGTGTAGTTTGAAGAAGAAGGAAAGTTTTTCCTTTGAAAACTTTGTAAGAAATTGTTGTGAACACTCTCTCAATAAAAAGAGTTTTCATTGATGATGATCTCGTCTTTTGTGTGAGTAGCTAGCAAGGTTTCTTCGTCCTTTTGATTTGAGTAGGATCTTAAAGTAGAATAAGTTTCATTTCATGCAAGTAGTAGATAGTAATTGTGGACTGTGGTGTTTAATTTGAGCAAGCTTCGCTTATCCATACCACTAGCAAGCTCACTGATGGTGGGTGCACCTTGTGTGGTCAACTAGAATGTTGTGTACTTAACTTCGATCATAATTTGTATGTTTATATGCGTTGTTGTGATGGTATTTTCATGCTAAGTTGTGATCTGAACACCTTGAGCTACTCTGAAGATTGCACCCATTCTGTGGAAGTTGTCCGAAGTGAGGCAAAGCAGAGCCTGGTTGAAGTCTGCGAGAATTGATTGCCATGTCCCACGCCTTAGAGTAGATTAGAGCTTTCTTATCCCTGCAACCATTTTAAATTCAGTACTTTCTGGTTAGTTTAGGAAACAAGAGCTTTATAGACAAACCTTTCAAGCATTCAAATTCCTTTCTCCGTTGTTAAACAATTTCGTAAGTCCCCTTGAAATACTAGCAAATCACATCGAGCCAACTGAGACTATCCACTATATGAAGGAACCTTGGAGTTGAATGCATGATCTTTGTAGCAATCTTAGCATGCAGGAGATTTTGTCCAAGAGAGAATAGGGTAGCCATTGGTAACTTTATTCTGTGTTGGTGCGGTCACGGAAAACACATCAACATGTTGTATGTTATAGTGAAGTTGGTCATGTAGCTTTGTATGCAATTCCCCTCTTCTACTTTATTGAGTCATTTGTGTTGTTAAATTTAAAATCTTAGCTCTATGCATACGTGTATTGCTTAGCCTCTACCTTTGGTTGAATGGAATATGCATGGTAGTTGTCATAGGTTTTATTTTAAGTTTGTGTGTATTGGATACTATGCATGAATGACTTCATAGAATACATTGATACAAACTGTAAATGGCAAATACATATCATGTAAATTAGGGTTGTTAGGTCAAATTTTGTCTAGAATGAAGCTTATCCTTGTAATTCGAAGAATGGTTTTCTTTTACACATTGTTTTGTTTCGTGTCGCACTAAAAGGTGCAAATTAAACTACTAATAGTCCCAACCTTGTAGTGCTTTTATATGTGAGCCCAATTGGTGCTTTGTTGATGCCATTGGCATGAAGATGTGAATAGACTGACACGAAACCGCCTCTATGATCTTGTCTTTGTGCAATATAACCTAAGTTTTGGCTCAAAAACGGTGTAGGGCTAAGATAGTCTCGAGTTGATTGAGTTGGATAACATTGATCAATATAGCAACTAGATTACCCAAGATGAGGACCCAATGTTTATAGAAGACATGATTGCTAATTTTGACAAACAAGAGGAGGGTGGAGTGTCAAAAGCAAGGAGATGTTGGATTGGATGACATCATGGCTGATGATGATTTTGCCATGAAGAGTCATTACCTTGTAGTTTGATGGTAGATCCATTGTCTACAAAAGACAATATTGTTGATTTTTTAAGGCAAGTAGAGGAGGGTGCATCAAAAGTAGAACTAGGAGATGTTGGATTATGACATCATGGATGGTGATGATGTTGAACATGAGGAATCATTACCTTGCAGTTCAATGGTAGATTCACAATTGACTATGAGTAGTAGGACTCCAACCATCACTAGGATGTATGTGAAAAAGTTTAAATTATAAGTTGTAACTTAGAAGCAATTGTAATTTTTGTTGATGATTTTCAATCAACATAATATATATCATGTTATCAATTGTTGTATTCACATGCAAATGCAGTAGTGTACTCTATTTTATTCAAATCTAATAGATAACACTTCTCCCAATGTTCTACATACTCATTTGATATTTGTGTAATTGTATTTTGCATGAAAATTATTTTTTTGGAGGAATTTAATTGTATTTTTTAATATGACAAATTTTGCCTATTCGTTGAGTTGTTGTCAAAATTGGGTCTATTGAGTTCTAATGAGTCACAAGTTTTTGAACTATGGGTTGAATTGTACTCTTGATTGGTTGGTATCTATGAGGAGGCGATGGCCTTGCCTACTTAAAGGGGAGAGGAGGGTGAGGGCACAGGTTTGGTGAGTGCTTCTTGTCGGCCTAGAAGTGTGGTTGTGATTGTGAGAGCTAGTTTGGGTGGGGGGATGTAGCAATGTGATGAGCCCTGCTGGCTCTGAACTCAAACCCCAATATTTCTTAAGTCTTTTTAGTGTTATTTAGTTTTTTAGAGAAAATTTGATAGACAGAAGAGAAGGGGCGCACAACATCAATGCATATAAAATGTAAATCTGAGTTATTTCAGGCGAATTGACAATACAGAAGATAATAAATATGCTCAACAATGGATTTAGAACTCATAAACATACCCGGAAGTGTCCAGATTATTTATTTAAGAAAGTAGTCCAGTTTGCCAGCCAAGATGGTGAAAACTGACCAAATCTGGTGTAGAAAGCTACAGAATGCAAAATCCAGCCTGAAAACGGCGGCAGATGAAGAGTACAAGCCAAACGCCTAAAATGATGAAGAGAAACCCTAAAAAAAGAAGGCGTTTCTCCAAGAAATGCCCAAACGCCCTTGCACAAGAGCCACACACTTCACTGCAAACCACCTGAATTCTCACTTAGAAGGTACGGCCAAGAAGTATGATGTCTGCCAAATGAAATGAAGGCGCCATTTCCCAAAACCCTCTGAAACTGATAAAGAAATCCAATAGGAAACACAGTTCAAGCCCAGTAGAACCTCTGTATGAAGCTCTCACAAACTGCACAAATTTAGCTGATCTCTCACAGCCTCAAAAGTGCTCAACACTGAAGAGTTATCGTTCTTCAATGGAAAAATTGTTCAAACCCTGATCACAGGAGAATGCACAGGAAATAGCACAAGGCAAAGTCGAAATTGTCAAAAGGTATGAGTTTCAATTGCCAAAATGCCTCTTTAAGCAAAAGCACGCATTTCCATAAAGATACGCCCTTTTTAGGTTTTTAAAATATTATAATATTTTAATATATCCCTTTCAATAGTTTGGGCGCACTTTTATAATATTTAAAGTCATTAAAATATTATAATCCCCCTTTTGACATTTAAGTGATATAAAAAATATAAATAAAGTCAATGTGACTTTATTAAAAGGGCGTTTTAAGTTAATAAATTAACTTAATCACTTAAATTTCCGTAATATGCTCAAAACTCAGGATAATCTCGTGCCGTCAGAAGCGATGAACTCCTGGAATGCCAACGCTCACTGTGATCTAAACACTGTCCACTGAAAACACGAACAAACAAACTCTCCAAAATGCACCACTGACCCTCTATCCAAACTGGCTAGCCCACAAGGGTCCAATAAAGGGCTAACACACTGTCAACTATGATCATGCCGAAAACGGGGACATTACAAGCAAAGAGGTAGGGTATTATAGCATGCATGCATGCGAGCATGGTGTTTAACATTGTTTTTTGTAAGACCTTTGAATTATCTTTGAAGAGCAATTTGAAATTGCTAATAAATAATGTGCATTTTTTTGGAGTGGTTAGTGTTGGGGAGCAATGAGGGAGGAAGATGGGGTCAGTGGGATGAGTGCTTTTACTTAGATGAAAAATGTGCTTGTGAGTTTTGAGAGCCAATTTGAGTTGGGGTGGATGTAGTAAAGATGTACATGGTTAGAGCTTGAGTGTATGGAAGGATGGTATTTCCCATAATTTTTTGAGATTTTTGAATTAGTCTTTTAAGAGCACTTTGCAATTAGATTTGAAAAGTTGCAAATAAATAATGTGTAATTTTTTGGAGCAGTAAGACTGATGGTATTAACCAACATCAAGGTCCTTTTTTTTAAGTGGGCAACACATAGTCTATATACATGCATAAGCATGTTGAGATTGGGGACTATAGCAAAAGAATAACTTGCAATGTATTGAACCAACTGCATAAGGGAACAAGTCTTGGTTACTAGCAAATTGATTTTGGTCTTTTTGTGGTAGGTGTAACTTGAGATTTATTGTTCCTTTGTCTTTTTGGGTGTGGGGCTGATTTAAAATGTGATTCCAACTCTCTTTGATAAGGAATGTAATAAAAGGAAATGAGCATTATCAATACCAAAAGCATAGACAAATTCTGATACTAAATGGGTCCAAATGTAAGGAAACATGGATAGTTTCCTACATTAACCATTTGAGGAAAGATGTCATGGTGGTATTAGTGATCTATAAATTCTTATAGAATTCTAGCATAAACAACACCTAACAAGAATGAAAGGAAGAGTGACACAAAAGAGAGAAAACAATATCCTTTGGGAAAACCCTTTTAGGAATAAACTATTTCTAGCAACAAATAGTTATTATACAATATCAGGCTTGGAGCCTTAACATGGAGATTAACACTCTCAACTAAGGGAGAAATTTTAATGTCTCGCGCAGGATGGTTAGCTCAAGTCTACTAGATTAATTTACAATCACTCAAATCCTAGCTCATTCTGATCACCAAGTTCCTGATGTGAGGAAGGTGATAGCGTACAAAGACTAGAATGTGGAGCAAGGTATTTGAGGCTAGCCAACCAAATTAACTTTAATATCAAATTCATAGAATTTTTCAATGCCAAAATGGGAGATAATGATATGCAAATTCGGCGAATGCCAGACTAGTAGATAACAAGCGGGGATGCATCAATGCCAAAATGACTGACTATCTCATCCAATTCCAATACATGCCACATTGGTGTATAGTGCATTGAAAATTAAGGGGATCCAATGGATAAATCGACTAGGATCTTAAGTAATTAAAATATCAGCTATTGGTGGTAAACTATCCAATTATTACAATATTGGATTAGAGAGACAAAATGGAAACTGCAATGCTTATTTTGCAAATCCAAATAATTGTAAAGCATTCTTGGAATCATGAAATTAAATTGATACCTCTGAAATGATGTTGAAACCTAAATTGAACTATTGATGTATCATTGTAAAAAGATCTAGATGTTCTTGCAAGCAATATGGTATATTCATAGGATATAACTGATTGAAAGGTCTACTGTAGCAGATTGTATGGTAGAGATTTCTTGCTAATATAACCCACTAATAGGCTGCATTTCATTCCTAGATCTCACACCCCTTTTCCACATGATGTACGAGTGGGCAAATAAGAGATGGTACGGCTCAACACAAGAAATAGAGCCAACATATAAATTCTATTAAAATCTGATCAGACATAAATACCATAGTTGAAAACTTTGAACTTGGCAATAACTCGGCAGGCCCAAAAATTTTAAAAACTCATGACTCAGGGAAAGTCTCGGCAAATTTATCGAACACTATAAAATACATACATTTTGAAAATATTCTTCAAGAACACACATATATATCGAATTCGTAGAGCATATTACTGATTTCCATCATATATAAATCAAAATTTGAGTTCAATATATATCATAGACCAAAAAACAAGTTCAACTTCTGAATACATATCAACTTCAAGTTGTGGTAGTAATAAAATTTGTAGATCATAAATTTCTTTTACGATTAAAACTAAGAGCTTTTGTTGCCGCTGTGTGGGTGTTGTTGAAGTAGATGGTATAGGTGCAATATCCTCAACAGGAGCCTCAATATGTGCTTCAATAGGTGCCTCATCCATAGTGATAGGATCAAGCTGTGTATGTGAGGAAACTGCCTCTGCTGGCTGACCAACCTCACCTTCTACCTCCTCATATGTTGCCACTTCTGCTTCCCATTCAGCTGCCTCCCTCTCCAAATCAGCTAACTCATCATCACTTAACCATGGTTCCACATCGACCTCATCAGGCTCAGCAATCCAATTTGAGTATGGATCAATGTCATCAAGGTCAAGTGCTTCATGTGAACCCTGCCCTTGTACCTTCTTCTTATTTGAACTTTGCCATAATTTGAATTTTGTGTGGCTTGATTAGTGAGTATGGATTAGAAAAGAGAAACCCATATACATTTCTCTTTTCTATTCCATACTCACTAATCAGGCCACACAAATAAAGGCTGTTGCCTGCTGAGTGTTTGTAATTAGTGAGTATAAACCCATATACATTTTTCTTTTCTAATCCATACTAATTAGGCCACATAATTAAAGGCTGTCCCATGTTGAGTGTTTGTAATCCATACTCACTAATCATGCCACACAAATAATGGTTGTCCTCATGTTGACTGTTTGTAATTTTACAAATACTTAGCATGGGGACAACCTTTATTTGTGTGGCCTGATTAGTGAGTATTGACTAGAAAATAAAAATGTATATGGGTTTCTCTTTTCTAATCCATACTCACTAATCAAACCACACAAATAAAGGCTGTCCCCATGCTAATCCATCTTAATTATGGCTCAATGCACTTCACATTGTCATTATAATTTATGACAACAAAGAAGTTGTAACTTGTGACTATGTAGACTTTATAGAGTTCATTCAAATTCATCTGGATTTGTAAGTTCTTGAGCATGAGAATTTAGTTTGTAATCAATTAAAAAGTAGATAATATTCACGGCTTACAGATTCTAGTTGAGTTTGTTAGTGTTGAGTCGTTGACTGTTGAAGAAGGGATGCCTTGCATTTAAACTTTAAATCCATAGTCGACTGTAAACCAAAAAAAAACCCCCGTGTACTATGGTCGTTTCGTCGTGCCTTTTTTTGTGTCCAGAAAACATAATAAAACCCTTATCATGCATTTTTAGTTTAATACTTTTTATGACGAGTTTTGGCCGAGTTTTAGGGATTAAACTGCGAGTTTTTCACGATTTTTTAGTAAAAATTGCTGCAAATTTTAGTAAAAATTGTCGGTGAGTTATTCCATAATTTACTTGTTGCAGAGTTTGACTGACGAGTCTTGTGAGTACTCGCAAAGTTTTTCAAGTATGGTAAATACAATCCACTCAACAACTAGTATGGTCCTCTTGGACTTGTATAGCTTGGAAAAATCTCCATAAAGAATTGCTGTCATGCTTGAAATTGTATGGCCAATTGGTAGACAAGTACAACCAGGTTGTTTCATGTAATATGGACTTGTACGACCCGTTCAGAATTTCCAATAGGGAAAGCTAATTGGTATGACAACAAAAATAGATTGTATTCATGCTTAAAATACTTCAAATCATCCCAAACAAATGGTACGACTTGACATATATGGTACGCCCTCTTGGAAATTTGTGTGGTATGGCTTGCAAGGGAATATTAGCTCACCAAAATAACTCATAAATCATCTATAAAATCCATATCACTTTCTTCAGCAAAATCCTGTAAACTTCACACCAAAAATAGTATTGGAATTTGAAAATCATGATTAGCTTAAGCACAATGGCAGTCCTTGTGTGGAACTACATTGAAATGCTAGGAGAGTTTTTGTCCTCAGAACTGTAATTCTAGAGGGTTTTCACCCTTGGGTGAAGGAAGAACTCAGATTCGTTCTTGGAAAATGAAATTAATAGATTGAGCAAGAAGACCCTTTTTGAAAACAATCCTCCCTTTCATAACCTTTTGAGAGAATTATTATAATATTATTTTATTATTCCTTCAAAGTTACAAAATAATGAATTGTCATTTTTATCACTCGCTTTTAGTACTTTGGGTCTAGTTACACATTAAAATTTACTTATAATAACCTTTTAAAATAATTTAAGTATAAGTTGTCTTTTTAAATTATAACATAAAGTTATTTTTTGACAACTTAATTTAATTGTTTAACTTTTTTCCCATTTTCACCATCCTAGTAGCCTACAAGAAAAAATTGAGAAAAATAGGTCTTGAATAATTTTATGCTTGAGAAGGGGACATGATATAAACCATGCAAGATGCGATCTTCTTATGTAGTAGTGAAAAAAAACTGTTTCTGTCCCTATCAGACTAATCCAAGAACAAATGATATACATACATCCCACTCCATGCTTCTCAAAATCTTCTCAACAAGCAACCCAACCCACACTCCAGGATCCAGTCACAATGAGCAAGAACAAGATGATCAAGAGAGTGATCAATAAATGATTAATGAGTCCATCTCAAGCCTCCATTGTATAGGAAATTTAGCAACAAGCAAGGGGAAACCCACTAGAAGCTTCCTAGCCACCTTTGCCACCACTATTTAATGCCCCAAAATGAAAATAATCAATGCACAAGCATCTCCAAGGTCGCTTACAGAATGTGTTGAGGCATTAAGTGCTTTTTACAATATCTGATGCATTTGACAATGAACCCCAAAAATTAAATGAATTCCTCCAATGAACCCAATTAACCTTATACTCACTAAACCATGACCACAACAATGTATCAGCCCTATTAAATACATTTGCAAAGTCAGATACAACCTTTCCAAGGAAAATATTTCTCAATGTGGAGCCATATGTAGACATGGACCACAACATTGTAAATATGGTATATTTCTATATGTAATGTGTATGACGCCTTCCCAACATTTCATGGGAACTTGATTAGAGTTTGAAGCCCAACACAGTGAGATGTTGAAATAATTGAAAGTCTAATAATTGAAAGTCTAGGCTTATCCCACAAGGGGATCACTAAAACATTATAGCTTATAGTGAAGAGAGATATTGCCTACATGGCAACAAAGCAAAATCCTATGGACAACACTGGGAGCTTGCTGCTGCTGCTTGTGTAAGAAAAGTTATAAAGCCTCTAATGCATAACTAGAAATATGAACTAAAAAGCTAGTTTTACTGAAATCGCTGTCCAATTGGAGATTTTCTTGTTAATCGACCGTTTTCTTATTTATCAACAGTTTTTGAGCTGGTTTTTGTTGCAAATATTTGCAAAATTGAGATTTCAAGAAAAGAAAAAAGAAAAATGGAGTAGAATTATTATGCCTTTTAAAAATGGAAAAATAAAAAATCAGTACTTTTTTCAATATATTTCAAACTTTCAAAATTACAAAATAAAAAATAGTTTATAAGTTTAATGAAATTTTCAATTACTTGTCTATTCTCAGATATTTTTCCTGAATTGTGTTCTCTTGGAGCCTTGCTGAATATTTGCTAATCACAATTTCAGTAAAATGTCTTGCAAGAAACTTGTCAATGTGTGTTTATATGTGAATGAGTCTGTGTATGTGTGTCTATATATATATTATATAACACACACAAACGAAAGTGATATGAACATAACCCAAACAAGATGTTTGAAACAATGGTTCTATAATGGCTTAACAGATGAGTAGAAATAGAAGTACATTTTTGAATAGAAGTTTGCTGTATTGTTCGTGCCATTTTTGAGCAGAACTCTATTATTGAATGCACTTCTGCATGCTCATTTATTAATTCACTTTTTTGTCTCAGTTCATCCTGAAAGACTCTTGTTGTTCTACAGCTACAGTGTCATCTTCAGGTCACATGACAACTTGATGGTGTGATGTGGCAACATCCTTGATTAGAACATAAGCTTATCATACCTGAAATATATGTAAACATTGTGTGCAGTAGTGTAATCCTCATGTCTTCGGGTCAAGCCGTGGATTTACAATGTGGAGTACTAACTCTACATGATTAATCATCTCCATGAAAGGCCTTGTATACCAACTGGAAGTTTTTGAATTTTACTTTACAATAGTGCTTAGTCCATGTTGTTATGACGTATGTTTTTTGATGTCAGAATTTTCTTGCCATATAAATGTTCTCATGCACTACTTCACATTATTCAGCATAACTATTGAATAGAACTATCTAGTTATTAATTGCTTTTACATTGGTTCCAGTTTGATAGATTTCTTACACAGGTCATCTATTCCTGATAATATATTCTTTTGTAGAAAGACTAGATACTATTTGAAACATTGATTTATCTTTGATTTTCAGTTTCCTATAGAGTGCTCTTTGCCATGGATGTTGGTGGACCAGATTATAGAATCTCAAGATGCAGGGCTTTTAGAGAGCCTTTTAATGCCATTCGATATTTATAATGATTCTGCACAACATGCACTTCATGTGCTGAAACAGCGGTTTCTTTATGATGAAATTGAGGCTGAGGTATGACTTTGATATCTTGATACATTTGTGTTATATGTGGTGTTATTTACATGCACAATTTCATATTCCTATTACAATTTCTAATTGTTTGTTAAATGCAATTTTGATCTTTCAGAAAATGAAACTGATTAGCTAGCTTACATGCGAGAATGAGTCTTAAATTTAGCTGCCAAGCATGTCTCTTAGCATTTGAGATAGACAATCCCACAGCAGTAGCAAGACAAAAGTTGTTAGGAATGAAACATAGGATTCCCCAGCATGGACATTGGATAGATTTTGATACCAGAGTGAAATGTTTTTCTCATTTGCATCAGGAGTGCAACATTTATTTATGTTGATATTATGATAAGTATTATTTATGCAATTGGTTCAGGATCATAAAGCTGTTAGTTAATGTGAAGATCGGTTATGGGTGTAGTTGTTGTTACTATTATGTCTGATCATAATTGCACTGGGATAGGCAGTATGGATATGAAGGACAAGGACACCATTTTGTAGTGGGATGTAGAGGCAAATGAATAACGGGACAGGATTATTATATGTAAATATAGTCACTATGAAATGTGTATGATAGAAACTGATTGAAGTATGGCAACAAACAGATCATAGTTTTTTTTTAATTCATCTTTTCTATGTATGATGGTATAAGAAAAAACATCAAAATCTCCAATCTAAACCTATAGTTATACTTAATGAGTCTCAGTAGAAGGCTAGGGGTGGATAAGATCATAAGGGAACTGAATTTGTTTCAAGTGGAAAATTGACATGGGGTGTGAAGGCAGAAAAAGCTGGGGCTATGCTTTATGACAGAGTTGCTACCAACAGTCATGTTTCTGTGCCTTATACTCTTTCAAGCATATTGCAACTTTCTCATCTATCTTGTGCTTCATCCTCTCACTCTCCCATTCTGCTTCCTTGCCTTTCATATTCACTAGCTCAAGGTTCATGACCCTGTTCAGTAGCCTCGTGTTGCTTCATTATTCTTGTATGCATTTTCTCGAATTTTCCACCTATTTAGTTTTCAACTTCAACTGCATTTCTATGTCATCCAATCTCATGTCCACTTCTATTTACACATTCAAGTAAACAATCTTTTTTTACTTTTATTTTTAACTGTTGTACCATATGAACTTCCTACTATGATGATTCACATTCTTCTTCACTTTCATTTTTCATTTTGTCATTGACCTTAGCTACTGCAACATTCCTCCATGCAGTTTTTTTCAATTTAGACCAACTCATGGACAGCTCTTTGAATTATGTCATCATATATTTGTTGACCAAGGAATCTTCTAATGCATAATGAAGACTCTATCACATTATGCTGAAATTCACTAGTATTAAAGAAGTCCTCAAGCTGATCATGTGGTTTTTCCTGGTAGCCATCAGAGTTGATGAATCATCACATCAGAATTGCTTCTCTCTACTACCACTTGATCCATTAGAGTTCCAAATTTCTTCATTCAGTCTGACGTGCAACTCAACCTATTGCATATTGATATTGGCCCAATCATTGAGTTTTGCCTTCCTCCCCCCTGAAGAAAAGATTGCTAGTACAATCTGATGCTTACTTGCAGCAGTTTTGTTTTTTGTCTTAAATAAAAATTGCTGTTTGTTGGCGTAAAAACTAACACCTCTGGAGTGCAGGTTTGTACGGACAGCTATGCACACTGCGTAATGAGTGCTCTTCAAATTAGGAGGGGAAGCTCCCTCGTAGTGCTGGAATGCGTGGAAAAGAAAAGTAATCTAAGTCCTATCTTTTTGTTCTCAGCTGGAAGAGGCACAAGGTTAAGAAAACCAAGAACGTTGCAGCTAAGGATTTTCTGGTTTCGGATCATTAACTACAACTAAGCTAACTACTTTAAATCTATCGGTTTCCTCAAAGAAAGCAGTGATGGGAAATGGAGCAAGGTTTGACTATCGGCGATAAGCGAGTATAGATTCTCAACTTGAAGGCAAGGTGGCGCATCTATCAGCTCAATCTAGACAAGTTTATTGATAACAACATCACCGATAAACTGGATACGGATTCTCTACTTGAAGGCAAGGTGGCATCTATTATCTCAATCTGAACAAGTTTATTAGGCACAAAACAGATTTATCTAAACTATGGGAAGAATTTACCATGACAATCGCATGAAACCCTATGTGGCATAACAATTGATCATAATAGTAAAGACTCACAAAACAGATTTATCATTACAATCGCATGAAACCCTATGTGGCATAACAATTGATCGTAATGACAAAGATGCACAAAACAGAAAGAATTTACCATGACAATTGCATGAAACCCTATGTGGCATAACAATTAATCGTAATAGTAAAGACACATGAACAAATACCAAAGAGCAATATTGAGGGCAAGGTAGGCACAACATATATTTCTCTCTCAAGCAAAAGTTAATTACAAATGAGCAAAAGCTCTTATTTATATACATCAAGGTGTAGGTAACCCTAAAATCACCTTGAGTTATCTACAGTCTTGCAATGCATGCAAGATTTGCTGCCAAACCCTAATGAAGTAAACTATACAGTTAACTGGAAAGCTACCATCAGTTAACCGGTACATTTAACCTAAATGGACCATGTGCAAGCATGCACGTCCTTATTGAAAGCAAATTTAACTGGACACTACCCTCAGTTAACTAGAAAACCTAACCCTAACTCCCGTGATGATAATTCCAAGGATGGGATAAGCATGTGTTAAGTCAGCAAGTAAACTCAAGACTGAAAGTCGAGTTAACTGCTGCTCATAACTCAACCCTTGAAATTAACTGCAAGTTCCAACTGGCAAATCACTCCATGTCATCTCGGTTCAACACCTCGTCCAGGAACTCATCAATTACTCTGTCTTCTGGCACTTTGATGCTGTCCAAAGCAATAATTTGTTTCTTCAGTACTCTGTCACTCTCTTGCATGCATTCTTTGATATCTTCAGCCGCTTTCTTGAAATTAGCTAAAATTATTGAAACATTCTCCAGCTTAGCCGCCATAGGCTCTCCCTCAAGATTATCACGAATCAGCTTCTGGAACTTAGTTTGCATAGCCTCGAGATCAGCGTAGGTACCATCTTCATGAAGACAATGGCATGGGATTTGAGTGACTTTGGCGGCTCCGTAAATGGAGTAATCTCTGTTCCTTTTGCAACTTAACGCTTCATTGCCAGCTGCTCTGATGAAAACCTAAATTAAGACCGATTTGGCCTTGAATTCAGTCTAGTTGAACTGCCTTCTGAAAAACTTGCCCGTTGACTGTGAACATGACTATATTCTGACAACTTTCTGAAGAGGCTGAAAAAGCTCTGGACAAGACTAAAAATAGCTCACCGCGGGAAAGTTTTTCAAAATTTTTCGAAACGTGGGTTTTGTGCAGAATCAAATTCTAAGCAAACCCAGATCAATAAAATTTGAAAAAGTGAGTTTTAGCTAGGCATGCAGAGACTTTTTAGTCGAGAAAAGCAGGGGTTCAAGAGCTTCCCGGGGCAATTTTTCATGAGAAAATTTGGAACATGGGTTTTATGCACAATGGAATTCTGAACAAACCCAGATGATTTGATTTTCAAAAAGATGTGATTTTATCCCACATGCAAAGAAATCTTCGGAAAAAAAGCACAGAGCTTCAGAATGAAGGCTGCGGGGCAATTTTCTCGAAAAAATCTAAGACATGGGTTTTGCTGCTGATGCTGAAGTATGCGAACCCAGATGATCAGATTCTGAATATGTGTTGAATTTCTTTGACATGCGAAGAAAGTACCTAAGGTGAGAAATAGAAGAAATAAGACAGAAGATAGAAAGTTTTGCTTGTCTGCTTCTGAAAAATCCGCCAACCTCTTCTTTGGAACTTGATAAAACCTGCATGCAAAGTGAAAATAAAGTCTGGAATCGCCTTCCTCTGAACAATCTGAACTCGTTGCTATGAAGAACGCTGAATTCGGACACCTGTAGCGCCTTTAGCTTGCTGCTCGCTCAGGAAGAATGTAGACTTCGAAGCTTGAAATGAAGAAATAATGGACGCCAAGGCTGAAATAAATAGGCTTTCATCTATGAAATTCGCATAAAGCATGCAATCCATGAAAAGTGCGCTTGGCTTGTGATTGGACCTCATTTTAGTTTAACTGAAACTAAAATATGCTAAATAAAGCGCCATGCTTTAGGGTTTACCTTTCAAGACTTTAGTTAACAAATTCATGCGATTTTGACTTTAGTTGACAATCTTCATTGAATTCGCCAACCTCATGCTTCACTAAATTCTTAAATTAAAGCTTCCCTTTTAGAACTTCAGTTGACAATGAAGATTCGCCATCTTCACACTTCATGCTTTAAACCTTAAAAAATTCCAATTATAGCGCCCCTTTTCAGACTTCAGTTGACATTTAAAGGAAAATGCGCCAACTTCACAAGGACTAAATTTATGCTTTAATTAGATATGGCGTCCCTTTTGAAAACTTCATTTAACATTCAATGAAGCATCAACTTCACAAAATCTTCACAATTTCAACCAAAATTCGCCATGCATGCAAACTCAAGTTGATTTTCAAGTATAACCTTCAGTTAAGTGAACATGCAATCAAGTTAACTCGACATGCAAGGGTGTTAACTGAACATGCAAACTAGTTAACTTGACATGCGAACTGAAAGATCACTCAACATGCCAATATATGAACTGAAGATGACAACCCAGAAATCGTTTAGTTTAACTGCAGTCAGAATTCCAGTTAGGGCGCACCATTCAACTTCTTTCGAAAATCCAACTTTGACCTCTTAAGGCGAATTCCAGACTTAGCCAAATTTCATGAAAATTTAGACTCAAAACCTCTGCCGGGACCTCTGTTCATCCTCTCGACACGGTTGGCCGATCCCGGCCGGTGAGTCATCGCAGTGAGCAAAAATTGATCAAAAGGTATCTTGAGGGAAAACCATAAAACTGACATCTGAAGGCTCAAAAATCCAAGCGCCTTTTTCAAAAGCTGCGCTTTTTCTCAGACTTAGTCAAATTTTGACATCTGCATCTCGAACGAAGGGAAAAATAAAATCCTTCATAACTTTTGATTTATCAATTTTCAGGACTGGATCACAGGTTCACTGTGAAGCTGACCTCATTCTGAATGACAGCTGCAAAGGCACATTTCCCCAGAAAACATCATCTGAGGGGTGAAAATCAAGGGCGCCTTTCTCAAAAGTTGCTCTTTTCATTCCAAACTTAGCCATTTCTAGAAATGATCAAAATAATACAAAAACTTCACTGCAAGCTGCTGAGTCATCCTCTGAACTGACGGAAACAGGCAACGGAAAGCTGAACGTAACACGGACACATTGAACATCTGAAATCATCAGAAAGAAAGCATTAAAGGCTTGAAAAGCTCAGGCGCCTTTCTGAAAATGTGCTCTTTTGCTTTTTGCTTTGATATTCTGACTAAGATTTGACCCTACGTTTGACCTCCGGTTCAGGCACTTCAGCAACTCAGATTCACCCACTAACGGATGCGTCGCAAAACTCGAACAAAAGTGAGACAAACATCTTGGGTGGCTTTTAGCCAAAAACCTACATTTAGCACCTCAAAAAGATGGGCGCCTTTTTTGAAAAGTTGCGCTTTTCTCTAGTGTTAGTCAATTCTCGTCTTCGCCTCGTTTTGCGTTGTATCTCCCATAACTTGCACGAAACAGGTCCGTTTGACAGGCTTGATAGTTCATTGCGAAGCTAACGTGATGCCAGACAAATGTTTGATGGAAGTGACAAACCCTAAAAATAGGATCTGAGCCCCTAAAAGATAGGGCGCCCTTCTGAAAATGTGCTCCTCTCTCCAGAGATAGAAAATTTTGATGATTTTTCTTCAGATTTTCACTTTTCTCAAATTTCTTCAGAAACAGACTAACATGACACTAACACCAACTCCATATTAAAAAACCCCAAAAACGACCTTCTGACATCACTTTAACAAGATAAAGACTCAATTAAGCAAAATGCCTTAGTGAAGCAAAAATTTTGGTTTTGGGTACAACATTGTTATCACCATGCTCTACAATGAAAGTACTACTTTTGTGTTTTTGTTGATGGGGAGACTGTCAACTGTTGAAAAAAGGGTAGAGTACTACAAATGAAAGCTTGTTCACTTAGCATGCAAATTTGAAATTCCAATTATAATATCATTTGATTTACTATAAATTAGATGTGTGGAAGTTTGAATTATCAAATAAGAAATCAACAACTTATAAGATTCAAACAACACTGGATGTCTGTGGAGAAACACTATGGGACAAACTCCACCACTAAGGAGAGTACCAGAAATGTATTAGTTCAACTTCAAACAATGTGTTACATCAATACAACAATTATTTCCTTGGGATGACAGCTTTCTGAGAGTACTTGTGTACCCGTAAAATAACCCATAATACCTCCATCCAATGCATACAATTTATAGAGAGGAGTTGAGAGGAAACCACAAGTGGAATCTTGAAACCCAAACAACCACAGTCCATGGTATGGGAAAAACCTAATGCCCCCATGATGAAATCAATTAATGCACCATGAGCAAAGATAACAATAACATTTTTGACCAATATCAATGGGAAAGCTTCCCAAGAATGACATTTAAGTTTTCTTCCACCAACTCACG
Source organism: Sequoia sempervirens (assembly GCA_007258455.2). NCBI lineage: Eukaryota > Viridiplantae > Streptophyta > Pinopsida > Cupressales > Cupressaceae > Sequoia > Sequoia sempervirens. The sequence continues at coordinate 110,123 of VDFB02041998.1, forward strand.
TGGGACCCACCTAATAAATGCATAGATATTCCACTCTTCCTCATAGCATGTAGGAATGAGAAAGTGCCATAAATGACCTCAAATCGATTTGTTACCACCACTGTTTTACTCCATTTCCCCTCTTTATGCTATTACAACTAATATTCTAAGTCAACTAGAAGAACAATGATAAAATAATAGTATCTCTCAACTACATGCATGTCATGTATCCATTTGAAGGAAATTGGAGATGCAACATTATACTTGACCATTGCAATTAAATATTGCACTATCCTAACATTCTCTTGTGTGATATTATACAATGCAATGACATTATAAGATCCCTTATTAATTTTTTTGAACACTATCTGCAGATTTAACAGTTTGAACACTCTAGCATTTTGTCACACTTAGCATGTTGTCATGTCCCTCGAAATTACAGCACAAAAAGAAAATCCTAACGTTGAAATAGGAATGATAAATAAAATGAATAACAATATAAATATATAAAAAAAATATAGATATAGATATTAGCAATTAAATATTTCTATAATCATAATTATCATAAGATAATATTACAATTATGATTATCAAATATAATATTAACAATTTGAAATTATTATAATTATTATAATATAATAGGATAATATTATAAAAATATAAATATTAATTACAAAATAAATATAAAGTATATAAATATAAACTAGTATAATAATAATAACTAATATAAAAATAAATTATATTTAATACATATTCAAAACAAAGCAACGATCTTTTCATGCCTGCGATAGACTTTAATATCAAAAGCAAGGAAACAAACGGATCAGCATGAGCAGCAACTAGTTAATAGGAGAAGCATCAAAAACTAAAAACAGCGATCAAGGAGACCTATAATATGCAGAAATTTAATAAAGGCAACAAATAATATTAGTAAACAGCAATCAGCACCCTAACAAAAAGCCACGTCCTTATGAAGGGTTGGCTGCTCCAAAGGATGCCTCTTTTCGGTGAAAGGGCACAAGGAGAATATAAAAGTAGAAAGGAATGAATAGGGAAGGGGGAGGAAGATGTTGTGAATTATGGAATCAGCAAATCATTTATAGAAAATATCGGCTATAAGGGAGGGAAGTATGGGAGTTACAAGGAGAGATAATAATAAAAGCATCGGTAGCTGACAAAGAGAAGAAATATAGCATCATTGCTGGGAAGAATTAAAAGGAACGGACTGAGCCTGCAGGACGATAACAGATAAGGGATTTCGGTTTGCAGCAATAAGTAATTTTATATATATATATATATATATATATATATATATATATATATATATATATATATATATATATCAGTCAAAGGTAAAAGATTATCAAGGCAAGACCATCAAGGAAATATGAAGCCTACAGCAGCAGTAAGTAAAATCATAGGTAAGAAATAAATATAAATAATATCGATGGTATGTAAGTAGTAAATAAGTAATAAGTGTTAGATATCATGTAAATAAGAAAATAAATATGGACATTATATAAGTGCTAAGTAAATGTAATAAGTATATGTATGCTGGGTTAGGATGAGTATGGTAAGCCTAGCACTAATTGATAGTTGGTTATACATATATACGTCTTATGTCCAATTAAGTAATAATGATTAATTCATGACTTAGAGGGAACTGGATTATGAATTCAAGATTATGTTAATTAAAGGTAGGTATTAACAATTGGTATTTGATAAATATATTAATATTCAATATTGATAGAGATAATAATGCAAGTGTAATATGGGATAATTATTGTTGTCAGATATGCATATCATATTATCATAGGAAGAAATGCATATCACGTTATCAGTTTCATAATTAATGTGGATCCAAAATTGAACATATTAGGATGGATAAATATATTGGGAGATGGAGTGACATGTTAACAATTGATAAGCGTATATATATATATTGAAATTCATAGATACATCAAAGATGGTGGGCGCATACAATACATACAAGACAATATATATATATAATGTATTATTTACAATTATCCAATAATGATGCTTGCAGCAATTATTGAGTCTTATAAATCAGTATGATGCTTTAAAGGAATTATGAATAAAAGCATTGGCATTTGTGTGATCTATACTAATGATATCTTCTGAGTGATTAAGAATAGATCATCGCGTGGAAGAAAGGAGACAGGTCGGGTTATAGAGAATAAGTCTTGAGAAAGCCAATATAGTGCATCGATCTGAGGTAAGTGTCATCAGCCGTCTGGATAGCATTGAAGGTTATGTATTCTGGAAATTCGAATTGCTACATACAGTGAAGGATTTACGGTATGATGACTAACCTAAATCTTATTGGATTAAATACCGGTTGGATTCATAAATATTTCATTCTGTGATAACTTGTGAATACAATTTAATATATCTAATAATGTATGAATGCTTAGAGCGATTTAACGACATTTTGATAGATGTATATGTCAATATAATGAACATATATATATAGCATAAGTAATTGACGAATACCACATACGGCAATAAATGGATATTATTTATCAATAACCCAATAGTGACGCTTATAGCAATTATTGTATATCATAAGCTACTATGAGTTTTACTATAAGAATAGACTTCGGGCCAAAATTCCCTTTCGCTAGCACTCAATAAGGATAGGGAGTTTGTGGAGGGAAAGGCGGGTAAATCGCTCCATTGATGGACGGTCCCAAGACGGGTGGAACACCTTGAGGGAGTCCAATTTGAGATCGTGCACGTGCCCTTGGCACAGTAAACCTACCATCCAATGAGGATAGGAAAGAGGAAACAAGGCGAAGATCTATTCCGATCAAGAGTAATAAGTCATATCAGTTTATGATGTGTTTATGCACTAGATGATAATGCATCTGCCTTATCCTTAAAATGCTCAATTTGGAATTGTCTAATTTGAATTGGATTAAGGAACTATGTGTATTTTTCAGTAATGCATGATGTGTGTAGGCCCTCAAGGCAAATTACATGTGCAAAATTAGGTGTTGGTAAATAAATTTCTTGACCTTAACTTGTGCATTTTATGTCTCTAATAAGGGGACATTACACATGTCCCTGGTTTGAATATATTTTCAATTTCCAATGTCTGATATATAGTGCAAAATTTTTCCATAATGATAACATTCTCATGACTTAATCCATTATGTTAAATTGCAAAAATTATGATAACTACCAACTGACAACATGATGTGTGTAGGCCCTCAAGGCAAATTACATGTGCAAAATTAGGTGTTGGTAAATAAATTTCTTGACCTTAACTTGTGCATTTTATGTCTCTAATAAGGGGACATTACAAGTCCCTGGTTTGAATATATTTTCAATTTCCAATATGTCTGATATATAGTGCAAAGTTTTTCTATAATGATAACATTCTCATGACTTCATCCATTATGTTAAATTGCAAAAATTATGATAACTACCAACTGACAACCAACGGTCGGGGACTAATTACAAGTCCCTGGTTTGAATATATTTTCAATTTCCAATATGTCTGATATATAGTGCAAAGTTTTTCTATAATGATAACATTCTCATGACTTCATCCATTATGTTAAATTGCAAAAATTATGATAACTACCAACTGACAACCAACGGTCGGGGACTAATTACAAAATAACTTGTTTATTTATTTATTGACAACTACATCAGCCCCCCCACAAAGAAAGATGCCTTCTAGATGACAACTAACAAAATTGGGAGTTGAACAACCCAAGCTAAAACTATTGAGAAGGGGGATGAGAAGATGTCCCTGCATGTATTGAAGATGTAGGGGTGGACATTGAGGATCAAAGTTGTCGAAGCCTGTGGATCTCCTTTGTGTGTAGCTTTAAGTGGTGGTCTGCTACCAATTCACGCTCCCTACTGCCTTCACCATCTATGCAGCGTCCACCAATTGACATTTGGTTTAATCAATCTCCTCCTCCTTCTCCGCCAACTTGGCCTCTGTAGCTATCACTCTAGCCCATTTTGCTGCAATGAGCTTTGCTTGCTAAGCCAATTGTTCCTAGAAATACTGTGTACACTTAGCCAACTCAATCCGTACTGTCTATACCATCTAGAAGGCTTCATCCTTATGCCATGTGAGCTCGTCAATAGAGACTATTTGACACTTCAACCTATAAAACACATCTCTAAAGGAGGTCTCTATGCCGAATAGAGCTGAAATCATTCTACCATCTCTTTCCCCTACTAAAGGTCTAATAGGGTGCCAAGTTGCCATCATCTTGGGAGTTTCTACTCTTGGCCATCCGTGTGAAGTAAAGCAGCGAGTAAACTCCCATTCACACTTCATTTGCACAAATGTCAATTTACGTTGGGTTTCTCTTGCCACCAACGGAGAATGCCCTATGTTATATTTCTTGGAGATGTCCCCAACCTCCTGTATCACCACAACCATAGACTAGAGATTGTGTATGTATCTTTGGATCGTGCCAGGTGGGTCTGTCACATTAGGCTAAATGATCCCAATGATTATTCCCTCGGATTGATTGAACTCCTCCTGATGCTCACTCGATGGGTTGGTCTGTGGCAATTTCTGTGAAGCCGAAGGTGGTTGTGGTACTTGAGAGGAACCCCCAATCTCTTGAGTGTGTGCAATAATCAGTGGGTTTTCCTGTGGCTAGCTAGGCTCCACACTCTCAATAACCATGACCAACTTATCAGTCTCTTGCTACTCAAGTCCCTCAACCATGACCCCTAGCGAACTCAATGATGGAAAAGTTGGTACCTGCACTGGAAACCCAAGTAAGTCTAAGCAATGATCAATTTGTGTGGCATCTGTTGGCAAGGTGATGTCCCTAGGCAGAGGGCCTTCCATTGGTACTGTGATCTTGGTAGGTAGAGAAGATCACACAGACAATGTGATTGTCGGTGTAGGTGGAAATGTAATTGGTAGTGTAATTGGCGGTATGGTTGTTGCTATTAGCAGTGGGACTGGTGGCATGGTTGGCATTTCTAGTAGTGGGATTGGCGGTATGATTGGCATTGCTGTAGTAGTCTCATTGATGGGGATCACCTCATCTATCTCCATCTTTGGTAATGATTGTGCATCAACAGTGAGTGATACCTCCTTCGTTGGTGTAGTGGCTGATGTAGAGGACAACAATTCTATAGGCTCATAATTTTTAGCATTGTCTCCCCTATTGTCGGACATGCCCCTTTGCTTTCTTTCTTCCTTATTGGTTGTGCTGTCTCCTCTCCCTCAGGTGCTTGCATATTAACGGTTGTCCAGTAGAATTCCATTGGCCATGAAGGATCCAACTAGGCTATAGGTTGAAACTTAATCCATTTCTCAGTTGGAACTTGAGTATGAATGGAGTTGAGGAAAAGAGCGATGGCATGCTGCATCCTTGATTCTTTCTACAACATTCTTGCCTAGTTGTATACTTTTCCCATACTCAAGCCAATCATATAATCTATCATCCATATGGCTGTATCCGATGCTCGACTAGCACCTATTAGTTAGCATTTGATTCAATCCATAATACACTTCCATTCTGTTGTAGCCAAAAAACTTTTCCACAAACCCCTATTTCTAGCACTTTGTATACTATCTTTATTTGTTGCGTCAAGTCTGGTCGACATATTCTATGAAGGGATGCATCTTTATGTTGTGGGGGTGATCTTCCCTATGGGTTTGCACACACTTGTGCTTGTGGAAGGTATGTCGAACACCCTGCTAAAATCAATTGGCCAAAATAAAATGGTCACCTGACAACCTCAGTAATCAATCATGGATTTGTGGGATTGCCTATTGTAGTTTGTCACCATTTCCTTCAGATGAGGCTCAAATTCTTGAGAATTTAAAAATGAAAGTTGTTCAACTTTGTCTACTTGTGCATGTCTCAATGCCACCTTCAACACATGATTGTGCTGGTTATTCTACCACCATGTTTGGCATTCACTGTCGGTGAGAGTCTCCCACGTCATTGCATTCACTCCAGTTTCATCCTCCTTCTCTTTGCTCATTTTTCCTATGGCAATTTGGGGCTTGTAATGCTGCAATGCCCTCTTTCCCTTGCTGTTGCTGGCATCCATCTTCTTAAAAATTATTTTGAAATGTGCTTTTGGTAGTTCACAATTAAATTTAAATGGATGATGCCTTCTAGAAAGACAATTGTAATAACTGTGTGCCAATGTGGATATTCGTACTGTGTAGGGTAAAATTCAGATTTGTGTGGCTGGTGGTTGGACTGAAATAGCCATACCAAAGCATGAATTGCATGGTGAATTGTTGCATCCTCTATGGTGAGTTTGTTGCAGCCTATATGGTGAGTTTGTTGCAACCTGTACGGTGGAAGCTGCATAGACTGTACAATGATGAATCATACGTTAAAATTTTTGCTGCCTTCCTTCCTTGGTCATACGACAGACCTCCATAAGGTGCTTGATCGTACATTGTAGTCTTTCCTTGGTCGTACGTTTTCTGTGCACTACCTTGATTGTATGATACAAATGTCATGTTTGCAAATGATGCTGTACTTTCATGGGCTATATAATTGAGTAATGATGTCACCACTCTTACCGTATGGTCTGACCTCTCTATCGTATGATTTCATGAATATTGCTTACCTTTCTACACTGTAAAGTGTAAGTCTGTACACTATGAAATCCTCTTCGCCACCGTACAGGCCATATGGTGTTAATGTTTTCTCCCTGTACCCGTCGTACAATTTGGAGGGAGGAATGCCGTACTGTGCAAGAGCTCAGAAGAAACCTTACGCTCAATACCTCTATTTTGGTCCATGCCGTCTGAGAATTAAATGGAGAGGGAGGTCATATGGTTTGCTTTTTAAATGGTAGTATTTTAATATTTTTCAATTTTGATACTTTAACTTTTTTTCGCTTCAGTATTTTATTATTTGCCAACTTGAATATTTTAATATTATCCCATTTTAACTTTTTAATATTTTCCAGCTTCGATATTTTAATATTTTTTCACTTTGATATTTTAATATTTCTCAACTCCAACAATTTAATTAATTTTTTCTTTTTCTTTCTATTTTCTTCTTCATTTTCTCTTTTTCTTTTCTATCCTTTTTGCTTGACTTTTGCTTTTAATTTTATTTCTGAGGCTTGATCTTGCATACAAAATAACCGTCCCTGGCTGTCCCTAAAAATGGCTCGTAAAAAGCCGTCCCCGAAACTTGTCCTCCCGTCCCCTACAATCCCCATCCTGGAAACTTGGGTTAATATAGGTTTCATGCCTTGAATTATAATAATGAAAATAATCAAATTGCTTACCATCAATTGTTGATTTGAAAATTTTGGTGAGCTCAAAACTAGCTTTTTCTCAAGTGCATGCTTCTCAACAAAGTTGTTATCACTATGGTTATTATGAGGATTAATTGCATATGGCCATGACTCAATCATTTGAGGATTGATAAGGAGTTCTTGAATTGCAACATCTTTTCCTATTTTGGACTCTTGCATTCAACAAGGAAAGTCTATTCCCTTGAGTTCATTAAGACAAACATTTTGTTGGAAAATAATATTAGAAGCAAATAAATATCTTTTTCTGGTAAAGGATTCTTACCTTCAACTTGCATGTTGGAATCTTTAAGTTTTTACTTAATGTGTTGTTCTGACCATTTTCCTTGGATTCTTGCTCTTTGGCAACTTTTGATGTTTCTGATTCCACTATCTTCTTTTCTGGCTCCTCATTTTACATTACCTCTGTCTTTCTCATCTTTCTTATGTATTCATATAGACCTCTTTTGTTTGCATATTAATCTCTAAGTATCTCTATGGAATCATCAAAAAGGAATCTCAACTTTGAGCTCATTAGACCACCTTTTATATTTGTGAAGAATCTTGGGGGCCTCATGTTTGTACATTTTCTTTTCCTTTTGTATTTTTATCAGTGCATCTTGAACATGATCTATATGCTTTACTTTCTGTAAAAATCTAGGCTGAAAAAGAATGGTAGTGGGACTGATGACGGACCTATTATTTCATTTTTAATATGCTATGAATCCTCTCATAGTCTTTTCCAATTCTTTCTAACTTTTTCTAAGAGGTTCAAGCAAAGAATCTATCTTCTTTTTGTCTCTCACAGTTTCTTCTTTGAATTTTTTGTTATTACTGAACATGTGGTAAACTTTACAGCAAATGGTTAGGTTTCTAAATAGGCTGGTAAGATCTCTAGCTTTGATATTACTATAATATCCCATTTTTTATTTTTATTTTTAATTTTTACATATTTATGATGAAATACATAACCCTCACACTTGTTGATCACTAAGATCCCTATGTGGGCAAGGTGAGAGTATATGGAACTTAGTAGTAGGAAGCCACACAGTCTTACAATGTATGTAATGCTAGCAATAAATAGATATTTAATAGTGACTTGGAAGCATATCTATCCAAACTCACAAGTTCAAGCTAATCCAGCGGTGAACGACACAAATGATTACACTTCTGAATGATAAAAGAATAATACCCTTCTATATCCAGATCTAAAAATTATGACAAACAGTTGATCAACAATCTAAAAATTGAGATTTTGTCAAATAGTCGGAAAGAAATCATCATAAAATGTAAAATACTTGAAAGAAGAGGTGATATGTTTGAGAGTATGATGAAGGATGAACCGATGCTGCATTCTCTACCAAAACCACTGTATATCTACTAAAATGAAGTGGTTGAAACAATTTAAAATTTATAAAAGCAATATTTGAGGTGGTACGGTCTACTTTAAAGAAGAATGTCGGCCCTTTGACTAATATACCATTGCCGATCTCACCAACAGTTGCTCAAACATTGAAATGATGCATTTAGAATGTATGGAGTATACCTAGAAAAGAGCAACACTCCCTAAGAGGTGCGGTTGACTATAGAGGCTCAAAGACTCTTCATACTAATGAGTTAATGCAAACCAAAGGTCAATGAAACATTGAAATACAATAGAACTCAACTGCATAAAATCACCCATGAAGGGGAATCAATCCATAGACAATGTAATGGTTCTCCATAAAATGCATCTAGTTCTCCCTTGTGGTACACCCAATGGAAGCTTGGCAATTTCCATAGAACTATTATTGTCATAATAATGCATTAGTTTTGAGTATAGTTGTGCATAGATTGTATGTGCTTTTGAAAAGGTTGCATGGTTAGACAATCCTTTATTGGACCCTTTGTTCATGATTGCATCATAGACTTAGAGAAGCATTGTCAGCCTCCAATCTTCTTGCTGATTGGATTCATGGGTCTTCAATATATTTCTATCATTGTCTAGTTTTTGCAAAGACGATTGATGATACATGCATTATACTATGATAGAATTTTGGTTGATAACATATAATGTCTTAAACTGGGCTACCAAGACTTGAATAGGGGTTGCCACCAAACATACAAATACTAAACACTTATGGCAATAGAGAACTCATATGAAGCACAATGATGATGTATATACCCAAATGAGTTTATTACTTAGCATCATTTTATCAATGTATAAGAACACACAAAATATGTGAATGAAAGATCAACAATATAGAAACATATGGTCCTGATGTATAGATCTCCAACAATCAGGTATGATTTCACATAATGATATTCGGATATGGTAATGTTTGAGAGCCTGAATCCATTGTGAATAACACATAATTGAGGGATATTAAGGAGAGGTCTGACGGTTGAATCTAACCTTCTTTTTGACAACTACTCCTAACCTTAAACACCAGATTAACTTAATAATCAAATTCTATATACTAGCATGGTAATATAAGATGAGGAACTCTTTTACTCATCCTTTATGTACTATGGCTATATATAATGATATGACAAGTCATATTTACATATGTATCAATTTTTGGGATAGTGCAGGGCAGTTTGTATTAGTATACCATTCCGTATAAGTATAATAGTGTCCATTAGTGACCAAAAGTAGGTCAATGGGACTGACGATAGGACTAGACGGACTGCATTCATGGTAAAGCGTCACATGTATTGAAGGAGAATGCGCCAGTTTGACAATACATCAATAGTTGAAACACCTAGAGAGGCATGAACCTTATTTACATCACTTTGAGTAGGGGGTTGATAGGCCACTGCTGTTGGCTCACTTAGGATTTGTGTAGTTGGTTTAATACATTAGTGAACAGTAGAAATTTCTAGGAAGAGAGCATTCTAGGAATGCAAAATAAAGGAATGAAAGCACTAAAAACAAAAGGAAGTAGTGCAACACCAACACAAGTGGTTAAGAAACCGAACAAATAGTGATGTGGGGGGGAGCAAAATCTACAAAGAACAAGGGCTGATATAGACCTGCAATAAAGCTAAGATCACCCTTATTCAGTTTTTCACCACATGTTGATCCATCTACTGCATTTTCCTTTCCAAATTTTTTAAATAATTTAGGGTTCCTTTGTTTAAAATGATTGGATAAGAATGGTTTTGCATGTACTTTGCAATTTTCCAAATGTTCATTTCTCTTTTTAGTATACAAGATTTATGATTTTGCATATGGTCTTAAAATATCTTACAAAATTTCATGGCATCAGTGACAAATTTCTCTATCAGTTTGGACTCTAGGAATTTTCTTTAGAAGTAAATTTGTAATGTACATGCTTAATTCATTTCATATGTCTGAATCATCTTCTAAACTAAACATCAGGAATGTAGTCTGTATTATAAACTATACTGGTTTTGACTAAGCTTCTGTATTTCGACAATTGTACAGGTAGATTTATGCTTTGATCAACTAGTCTTCAAACTCAGTGAGAATATATTTGCATACTACAAGTGTCGTGCTGCCAGGTACATTCATTTGTATATTCTTGTCTATTTCAATCTGGATGCAAGAAAACTTTATTGATGAAATAGTGTTACTGGATGTTTTAGGTTTTTGTTTTTTTTGATGGATCTAATGATTGCAATTTTATGCACAGCAAGTTACTTGATCCGGCATTTCTATTTGCCTCTGACAATGCGGACAAGTATGCTGTCACACCTAGGCGGTATGATGCCTTGTTTAAGATGCGGCGTGTTAAGGTATGATGTGTAATTTGGATGAAAGAGTGGTTGTTACTAATTACATTAATACTTATCCAAGTATATTTTATTCAAAATTTGGTGATCCATGTTTAGATTTAAACAGAATATTAGACAAAGTCAAGTGAATTCTGTTAGAAACAACAATGAATAATGGAATATCATGAGACCAGACTCTAATTGAGTTACAAGTCAAGGAAAAAGGAAAATTCTATCAAACAAAATGAACCACAACAATCAGAAGAGAAACCACAGAATGCTGGTGTCCATTGCCACAACAGTCCTTGTATTAGGAAGGTGGTTAAGCAGGTTCATCTACTCAGGAGGCTCCTATCAATAATAATTTTCTTCATTCTCTGGTGAATTATTTGGGAAACATGGATCGTAGTTCATATTGTGGGAGGTTGATCTAAGAAGTTAAGGAGCTTTGATTTCTCTTAGGCCTCCTCTTGCCATTGGTCCTCTTGTATAATTTGCTTGTACTTACAACATTTTGATTCACAAGCTTTCAGCTACAGTTCAATATTTTGTGAAAAATATCCACATCTTTAGATTCAAAATTATTTTTTCTATTTCTATTGAAGTGTAACAAGGCTTCTTATGTTCATCATAAGGCTACTAATGTGGTCACACCAGTGGTACATGAATTTCCTGGATCAATGCTGGTAGAATATTAATCTTGAAGTATATTAGTATTTTTGTCACTCTTAAGAGTCATTTAAGTGGTAACTGGAATTCTTTCTTGTAATATTGACTAATATTCTGATTATCTCTTTAGCATTGAGTTGCCTTGGTTTTCTTAGTCTTAAGCAACAAAATTTTGTCTATTTACAGGTTGTTAATTCTCTCAAGATCTGGTTTGTTTCCTGTGCAGCTGCTAGGTAGAAGTATTGATCTTAGATATTTGATTGGCCAGAGGATGAACAAAATTTTCAGAGAAAACATTGATATCTTGTTTGAACGTTTTGAATCTCAGGATATATGCGCTGTTGTGGTATGAAATTTGTTTGGAGATTAGTAAAGTCAAAGTGTGTATGTAGAGCTAAAGGCAACTAGTGGCATTCCTAATGTTTCAGTACTAAATCACTATTCCTTCATTTCAGGAGTTGCAGCAGCTGTTTGATGTCTTAAGGCTTACTTATCAGCTCCTGGAAGAACATTTAACAATGGACCCTTTCCGTGTCATGTTAAATGAGATGTCTGAGAATATCTCCCTTGTCTCATTTTCTGGTCGACTTGCCTCCCAGGTGAGGTTTATTATATGGTTTTGAGATAATTTTATTGGCCGTTAAACTTTAGTTTTACTTTCTTATATACGTGTGGATGTTGTGCATAGCCTTATTTGTTTTTTGTGTATGCTTGTTAAAGCATCCAAACTTAACAGTTACAGGATAAATTATTTTAGTATTTATTAAAATAGCATTGTGATGTGGGTTCCTTGTTGGAAATCCTTACTTCTACTTAGTGACAACAAAATTATTTCTCCAATTATTAGTAATCTATGGATCAAACTTGCACCTATTCAACCACTGATGCTATTTGGTCCCTCATGTTGTATTAATTGCATATCTGTATTAATCATTAAAATTTGGTACATTGTTCATCCTTGGTGTTAGCATCCTGGGAATGCATTCGCACATAACCACAAAATTTAGGAAGTTTTGGCCAGCTTCAACACTTCAGCAACCTCAGACGAAAGCCATCCCCTAGCCATGCTATCCTAGACTGATCTCACTAAACAAGATTGCACAAGAACACAGCCCACAGATATTGCAGAATCATAAATTCATCTCATATTGCAAAGGGTGAGAAGGAGGTTCTGGGGACCCAATGTGCACATTGGGTCTAGAGATTACAACTCAATCACAATACTGAGACTTGCAGACATGAAGGCTTTCCCTATGACCAAGGGCAAGGAGGTGTGTGGACTTTGATAGTATAGTGGATGCTTATGAGGCATGCTCAATCATGGGGAATCTTTACATTTATAGTCCATCCAAAAAGGAAGAGTGATACATAGCCATTGATTCGACAAGGAGATTCAATGGATGAGGTTAAAGAGCATGTAATTCGAAAGAGAGCATCTTACGTAATGCCCCAAAATCGGGATCTTAAACAATTTGCAAATTTTATAGTATTTTGTGGTTAAAATAGAATATAATTCTTTTTGAAAAGTATATACTTTATTTTTTCTTTTCTGAATATTTGGAATTGAAAGCAACTAAATTTAAACACTAAATCTATATTAATCCTAACCCTATGCTGCCCTGCACTATTTCAGTATTTTGTGAAGAACTGAAGTTAAATATGAAATAAACACCAGCGCAGCTATTCAAAACTGAAATATTAATAAATTTTAGATTGCAAGCAGATCACAGCAGAAATAAGGCAGAATTTATAATAAACTTGCAGGAGTTACCAGTTTCAGTCTAAAACGGTAAACAGCATAATGTAATTTCCAAATCCTTAAATGATGAAGTTCACTCAGATCTGGATTACAATTTCAGATTGTTGTATCAGCCAGCAGTAGCCACAACATATAAGTTGTAATCTAAATTAAGTATATCAGCTGCCACACTCAATAAATAGGTTGCAATACTTATATAAATGCACCCCCAGAAACAAAATATATATATTGAAATTATAGAAGCTGGCACATATCATTCAAATCACAGCTGGATAGATTAAGGATGTCACAGCTGGCGCAACAACCAATATAACAGATTGCCACCCAAATGTGAATGATCTGCCTCACAAGGTTGGTTGCTAGAATATATCAATGTCTCAAATTGGCAGAGCAGAATATGACTGTACAACTTCATCCAAATCGCCATTTGCTTGCAAATAAAAATCATTTCCGGTTGCTGCAATTCACTCTAACAAATTGAGGGTTTTCATCCCCAATCTGCTATGCAATCGAATAGGCTTTTTGTCCTCTAGATCACATTACCAAGGGATTTCGTCACTAAGAGCTCAAATTTGAAAACTTGTTCGAAGATAATTACATAATGGAAAGGCATAGAACATTATATAGAGGTCACTTCCAACATTGAGGAGGTAATAGACACCAGTTCGGAGAGTGAAAATTAGGAGTAGCAATTAGAGAATTATCATAGTGCCACAGGTGATGTGACACATGGTCCTATTGCTACTTTATTAGGAGTTGCTAAGTATCATCCTTTTAGAGTGAGAGAAGTCTTGAAGGGACAATGGGTTACATGTTTAGTTGGTAATGGGGCAACTCATAATTTCATTGATGAGGGTCTTGTAGTGAAGAGAGGATTCCAGGTTGAGGATTTTTTCGGATTCAGTGTCATGTTAGCTACTGGGTTCACAATGAATTGTACTAAGAAGATTTCACAGTTGAGTATTCAGATGGGTGACTATATAGTTACTGATGACTTCTATGTGGTTGGGATTGGTGAGGCTGATGTTCTAGGAGTGCAATGGTTGCATTCACATGGCAGCTTTAGTCAGGACTTTTCAGAGGATGGTGTTGGAGTTCATGGTAGATGGGAGGAAGATAATGTTGAGAGCTCTGGTGGATGATGCACCAAAGGTGGTGATAGCGAAGAGGATGGAGGCTTTGTTCAGAAATGGTGAGGTTTCAAGGGTAGCCCAATGTTTTGTGTCTTCCAAATCTTCTCCTAGTGATGACATGCAGTATCATGTGGACATTCAAATAGTTTTGGATAGGCATAGTGTGGTATTTCGAGATATTCCTCTTGGTAGACCTCTTGATCATGGATTTGAGCATGTGATTGAGTTAGAGGGCTCCAAGCCCGTTTTTACCACTCCTTATCGTCACCCCAAAAGATTCAAAGAGGAAATTGAGAAAATGATAAAGGAGTTATTGGATATGGGACACATTAGACCTAGCTCTAGTCCCTTTGCCTCTTCAATGGTCTTGGTGAAGAAGGATGGCACGATGAGGATGTGCATTGATTACTGTGCCTTGAATAAGAAAACCATCAAGAATAGGTACCTTATACCCAAGATAGTTGAGTTATTGGATGAGTTACATGGGTCAATATACTTTTCGAAGATTGATCTTCGTTCAGGGTACCATTAGATTAGTGTCCATGCAGAGGATGTACACAACACAACATTTAGATGCCACTACAAACATTGTAAGTTTTTAATTATGTCCTTTAGTCTTACTAATGCACCTGCGACTTTCCAGTCATGTATGATTGACATTTTAAATAGGCAGTTGTGGAAGTTTGTATTGGTATTTTTCAATGATATCTTGATATATAGTGTAATGTCCCCATTTTAGCCATACGCTCTTCTATGTCTGATAGCCTATTTCCAGAAGCCCGTAGGCTAGTCAAAAGCAGAAATTAGGGTTTTGTATTTTCTAGGAGGATACTTTGGTAGTTTTGAGGGCTTGCATGTTGGAGTTTTACAGTTTTGATTGTGGATTCCTTCTAGGTTTTTAGAGAGCTTTGCAGTGGTGTGACATGCAACTGAAACAAAGGACTTTTCTGGACATACTATTTTTAGTAAGTTGCAACGGCTACTCAAAAAGTGATTAAAATGCATTTGGACACACTATTTTTAGTAGTATGCTATTTTTCGCAGGGTTTCAGCAAAGCCAGTTCAGGAGCTATTTCAGACGGGTTAGTTTGAGTAGTTTGGTCTTTAGCACTTCTGGAGTTATTTTTGGTAGGTCAAAGCTTGTGTTAGGTGCTTCTTTTGGGAGGTAAAATATTTTATTAAGTAAACTTTTAATAAGGTTTGATGGACACCTTCAGGAAGAAATAAGTGATATTTTATTAAAGTATTTCACTTTATGACTTGGGACGCCTAACTTGATGATTATTTGCATTTTGATAAAGTAAGTTACCTTCATGAAAAAGGGACGACTTGGAGAAGTGTTTAAATGAAATGCAAATTACAGATTATTGAAGGTAAATGTGGATTTCACCTTGGGTGCCCTAACTGGAGGGAAAAGTGGATTTGAATTGAGGATAAAAGTTATAAATATGAGCCTTGGAATTCATTTGCAGTTATCCATGAAGAAATTATAATGAAGTGCTGCCGAAATGGTGTCTCAATTGCTTCGAGGAATGCATACCTCCTAGCTATCTTGGTTTTTTGCTTGTAAGATAGCAACTAGCTAAGAGAAAAGGTTGTTCTTTACATTGAAGAACAGATGGAGCTCATTGTAATGAAGTTGTTTGAAGTTTTCTGAAGTTCTTTTGATGTTTTTGTCAGTTTGCAGGTTGCTGGATTGGGTTTGGTTGTGGGTTGTTTTCGCTCATAACTCATTAGGCGAATTTTTGCTACTTTTGGGTATTGACCCCATGCTTGAGTCTTCCCTAGGTGCCCCTTGTTGCTGGTTTTCAGATTTTAATATGGAGGAATGAATTTATTATTGTAGGTCGCCCTTCTCTAGAGGGCCGTACTATCTCTTGTAGTGCATTGGGAAGTGTGCAATGTCATTTGAGTCTATTTGGCGTGGTTTGTGTGTTTGTAGCTGGTCACCCCTCTTCTTGGCGTCATTTGCATTTGATTCTAAGTCATTTTGAGGTGTATTAAGGGAGTTAGGAGCTTTTTGGAGTGTTTCATGATTACTGGTTTGCGTTTAGTGCTTGTTGGTTTTGCATATCAGATTATAGAAGTTCTGGTT
This sequence comes from Sequoia sempervirens, assembly GCA_007258455.2. Classification (NCBI taxonomy): domain Eukaryota; kingdom Viridiplantae; phylum Streptophyta; class Pinopsida; order Cupressales; family Cupressaceae; genus Sequoia; species Sequoia sempervirens. The sequence goes on from VDFB02041998.1 coordinate 126,759, forward strand.
TTGGGTTGGTTTTTCATATTTGGGGAGTCTTATGAAGTTTGGAGAACATATAATATCATTTGCAGCTGCTTGGACAACTATAACACTTGGCTTCTTGCAGATTATATTTCATATTGTAACACTGAATCAATAATACTGATCAACTCCTTTACTTTTCTGCAAATTACTATTGTATTCCCACTATTAGTGGAAGAGGGCAGGGCTTGTTGCCTTATTTACTTTCTTGCATAAGCATTTTCATTCGCACCATTTGGTGGAAGAGACAAGCCTCGCCGTCTTTACTTTCTGTACTTGCATTTCTCATCTTGTTGATTGGCCGAGTCGTCAAATCACTCCCGCTGAATAAGTGGTTGAGTTGCAAAGCATTGTAATTTTCAGCTTTCAGTTATTTCCTAACGATCCCCGGCGCCATATGCTGACACCTCGCCCGTCATTGGGATCTTGGTGTACATTCTTGGTGTAGGGTTACATCTTAGTGCCGGTTTTGGTTTTGCTAACGCTAATGGGTGAAATGTTGATGTAAAAATTGAAAAATTTGTAAGGGGATTATTACAATGGTATCAGAGCCAAGATCCTGCCATCTTGTGAAAAAACGAAGCTCAGTTGATAGATGAGTGACAAAGAAATTAGATTCTACACCAGAGGACAGAACTGAGTCCAATTTCAACTTGCAAAAGTTCCTAAAAGTGTTACATTTTCTGAAGTTCAATAACCACGAGAAGTCAGATTTGATTATGGCTTTTGAAGAAGAAAGAAGTTTGGCAAGGTCACTTTTCACTGTTGGTACAAGGTTCAATGAAGAATGTCAGACAAGAGTTGAAGAAGTGAGTATATTATTGGAGTTGGAACATTGTTTGAGCCAATTCCAACAATCACCTACTGAATTGTTGAATAGGGCATTATCTCCTGCAATAACCTCTTTGATTCATCCTTATTGGATAGGGCATCCAGATGAAGAAATAAGTTTGTTGGTTACTTCATGCTTTAGTGAAGTTATGAGGATTCTAGCTTCTTTGATGCTTTATGATGATGAAACTATGAAGAAAATTCTTCATAGGATTGTAGAAAGTTTCCAAGATCTTGATTTGAAACTGGTAGCAGTCAATTTCCCAGAAGAGCTGCTATCCTAAAGTCATTTTCAGACCTTAGGACAAGTAACTTGCTAATAGACTTGGAAATGCAAAATCAGATTTACCACTTGTTTCACTACTTCATATCCACTTGGAGCGAACAAGAAGAGAATGTTATTGCAGCTGTTAAGAATATTCTTGCTTGCACTATTAAAGAGGTTGATGAAATTCCACCAAATGTCCGATCTCTCCTTTTGGACACATATGAATGTATGTGAAGAAAAGGTTTCTCCTATTGCTGATATGCTGATCAATGAATTGTTTAATCAATGTGAGGAGAAATTGAAGCCACTTTTGAAGAAGATAGAGCAAGATAAAGGAAATACTAGTGTTGTCATAGAACCAGCCTATGACCATTACTATGGTGGTGATGATTCCAATGATTTCATGCAAGATCATGTTGAAGATTTGGTGATGAAGGATTTTCCTCTTGCTGCTGTCCCAATTTCCCAAGAGTTTTCCAAAGACAAATTTATGACAAGTAGCCAAGAAGACCTCTTTGGTTTGCATTGGGCTGCCAATGAAGAAATGAATGACATACTTACTCATGATCGGTTCATAGAAGATAAAAATGATGAAGTTTTCAAAACAACTAGCATTGAAGATTCTTTACTTCATCACAGTGGTGTCGTGGGTGGTCTTGGGTTTGATCATCAAACCAAACCATTAGAAAGAAATGTTTGTGAAGATATCAGTTTAAGTGAGTTGGGAGGTAACTTGTTCAAAGAGTCAACACACCAAGAAGAGTATGATGTACACTTTCCTTTTGATCCAAACAAACAACCCCTAAGCATTTGGGATCCGGGTGTGGAAGCACCTGAGGATGATAAAGAACCTGTGTGGGATGAATTTCCCTTTGATCCTAATGAAGATCAAAAATCAGATTGCATTGCAAGCTATGAGGTGGCCTTTGGAGGAGAAGGTGTCTTTGATGAAGAATATTGCTTGGCAAAGCTCCTTGATGATCCCTTTGAGTTGGTTGCAGCCACTAGAGAGGTTGAAGAGCTAAAAGACCTTATGGCTCTTGAGGATGAAAGGTTTAAAGAGGCTCTCAAACACAAATCTGATTTACCCGTTCAAGAAGCTGATGGCAAGCAAAGGGTCGAAGAAATTGTGGAGTATGATCCTCTTCATAACATTGAGCATTCTTAGCTAGTCGGTGGTGAAAGACAAGAATATTGGAGCAGCTATGAGGGCAGCAAAGACAAGAAACAAAGTTCTGATTTTTTCTTGCAGCCTATCAGCAGTTCACCATCTTTGCACTCTTATGAGTGGGAAGGTCAATTCAAAGTGTCTGTTGACAAGGAAATGTGAGCTCTATCCGAATTTGATCGCACACACTGTTTGATTGAAGAGCTTTACTGCAAGGCTCAACTTGAAGAGAGACGAAGAGGAGTTAAGGATGAAGTTGCTCTTCCTAATTTGCAACTTATCAAAGACTCCTTGGAGACATTGAAGTCAGAGTACATGCACTTGATTGAAGATTGAGATCATGCCATTGAATTTGCAAAGAAGACCTTCAGTGCTTCCCAAGTAAGTGAGAGAAAGGTTGATGAGCTTACTTTGGAGCTTGAATCAACAAAGGACATGTTAGAAAATACTCAGTTGGCTCTAACGGAGGTAGAAGACTAGTTTGCTGATTTCAAACTTTTTTAGGGAGCATGAGAATGCACAAAGAGCTGTAGAAGTCAAGCAAGTGATTGGAGAGCTTGATAGTCTTCAAGAGGAGTTTGATCTAGAAAGTGTCACAAGAAAATCAAAAGTTGCGGATTTGGATCAGCAAGATGAGGGGGATGACTTTCAAGTCTTTGACAATCCTCTCTTTGAAGAGGGTGTTGAGGAAGGTTATGATAATCCTCTCTTTGTGATGGATGATAAAACTATACATGAGACTGAGTATGGTTTCCAATGCATGGATGATGTGATATCAAACCATGAGGAAATATCTTTTGACACTAATGTCGAAGGGGAAGATTCTAGCACTTCTTCCAACAATGGAATAACGATACACAAGTTGCATAATGAAGTCTTTACTGGTGTTCCTAGTCTCTCCACCCTTCAGGAGATGGAAAATCAAGAATCAAGGAGGAATGAAGTCACTATTCTTGACTGGCAACAAAGAATTGATTGGCACTCCAATGAAGAGTTTATTTCTTTATCTGATGCGGATGCTTGTCAGATTCCTATCGGACTTTATGCTTGCACATCTTCTTTAAGAGTAACTAATTTCAGAATGGAGTTTGATGAGGGGGTCATTGAATCTTTCCAGCAATTCTTGTTTCATGATTTCGTATTCAACTTTCTTAGTGAAATCAGATTTGTTGAATACTTTTTTGAGTTTCAACAAGTGATGATTCAAATAGAATGTATTGATCAAAGCGTTCTAGTTAGAGTAATTCTCTATCTGCAGAATGGTTCCTCTTTACTTATGATTTGGGATCCCGGTATCAACTTGCATTGGATGATAATCATTATATGTGACAAGAAGGTATGTTGGAATGATAAGCCTCAAATTTTTAGTTCTATGGGTGCTGTTACCTTCTTTATCAACCATTTGATAGTTATTTTTGATCATCCATTGGAGGTTCAGAGAGGAAGTTGGAGCAAAGAATGGTTCTTTGCTATAATGGAGCTTTTAGAGTGGGTGTTTCCAGCTTTGCTTTTGAGCAAATTGGTCAAAATGAATGTGGATTTTCAGTATTGTAGCAGTTATTCATTTTCTTGCTTGTTAATTTCTCTTAAATCTGATGTTGAGTCATTCTTTTTTGACTTGGTGGGGAGCTGGTACACTCATTTTCACTGCACAATCTCTTTCCAGAGATGATTTTTGGCCTCAAATGAGAGAAATGGTGGTTTAGACAGAGCAGAATCAGCTTTTGGATAGAGATCGTGCTCATTCTAGTGGCAATCTTTGTACATTTTCTTGTACAAATGTTTGGGGCAGCGAACCATTGCTCGGTTGGGTTTGGCATTTTGAGACTCTTGAAGAGAAATTTGTGAAAATTGTTGGGAGTCTTCTTGGATATATCAGTATTGTTTAGAGGAGGCATTGTACATCCTTCAAGAGTTTCGAGGATGCGGCTGCTATGACTTTGCAAATAGCTTCTTTTTCCTTTGCAAATAGCTGCGTTGGAGACACTCTTGCTGTTGTGACTCAGTTTGATGCTTTAAGGAGTTATGTTGATGAGAATATTTTTGAGTTGATTAGATTATTCTTCTTTGTTCTCAAAATGGTGATAGTCATTGACATTGCAGATGTTAATTCCTTAGAGTTTATTAGGCATGAGATGCTGCTAGATTTTGATTCCCATCTTTCCATGTTTCTCAGTTTGAATTTTAGGCATGTTAACATTTTGAGGTTGCAAGGAAGGTTAGTGCAGTTCTGGCACAATGGCTTCATTTGTATGATCAGAGTGGACAGCATCAGCTTGGTGGGTCTTGTCAGAGATGAACATGGGACCCTATGATCCTAATGTTTTGGTGGGATCAGTTTGGAGTGTAGTGGCATTGCTTGAGGACAAACAATTTTGGGAAGGGCGGACTGTAATGTCCCCATTTTAGCCATATGCTCTTCTATGTCTGATAGCCTATTTCCGGAAGCCCGTAGGCTAGTCAGAAGCAGAAATTAGGGTTTCCTATTTTCTAGGAGGATACTTTGGCAGTTTTGGAGGCTTCCATGTTGGAGTTTTACAGTTCTAATTCTGGATTCCTTCTGGGTTTTAAGAAAGCTTCGTGGTGGTGTGACATGCAACTAAAACATAGGACTTCCAAAATTACTATTTTTAGTAAGTTGCGACAGCTACTCAAAATGTGATTAAAATGCATTTGGACACACTTACTATTTTTAGCAGTATGGTATTTTTAGGAATTGCTATTTTTAGCAGGGTTTCAGCAGGCCAGTTTAGGATCTATTTCAGATAGGTCAGTTTGGTCATTAGCACTTCTGGAGTTATTTTTGGCAAGTCAAAGCTTGTGTTAGGCGCTTCTTTTGGGAGGTAAAATATTTTATTAAGTGAAATTTTAATAAGGATTGAAGGATGCCTTAAGGAAGAAATAAGTGATATTTTATTAAAGTATTTCACTTTATGACTTGGGATGCCTAACTTGATGATTATTTGCATTTTGATAAAGTAAGTTACCTTCATCAAAAAGGGACGACTTGGAGAAGTGTTTAAATGAAATGCAAATTATAGATTATTGAAGGTAAATGTGGATTTCACCTTGGGCGCTCTAATTGGAGGGAAAAGTGGATTTGAATTGAGGAGAAAAGTTATAAATATGAGCCTTGGCCTTCATTTGCAGTTATCCATGAAATTATAATGAAGTGTTGCCGAAATGGTGTCGCAATTGCTTCGAGGAATGCATACCTCCTAGCTATCTTGGTTTCTTTCTTGAAAGATAGTAACTAGCTAAGAGAACAGGCTGTTCTTTACACTGAAGAACAAATGGAGCTCATTGTAATGAAGTTGTTTGAAGTTTTCTGAAGTTCTTTTGATGTTTTTGTCAGTTTGCAGGTTGCTGGTTTGGGTTTGGCTGTAGGTTGTTTTCACTCACAACTCATTAGGTGAAGTTTTGCTGCTCCTGGGTATTGAACCCATGCTTGAGTCTTCCCTAGGCGCCTCTTGTTACTGGTTTTCAGATTTTAATATGGAGGAATGAATTTATTATTGCAAATCGCCCTTCTCTAGAGGGCCGTACTATCTCTTGTAGTGCATTAGGAAGTGTGCAATGTTATTTGAGTCTATTTGGCTTGGTTTGTGTGTTTGCAGCTGGTCGCCCCTCTTGTTGGCATCATTTGCATTTTTTAAAGTCATTTTGAGGTGTATTGAGGGAGTTAGGAGCTTTTTGGAGTGTTTCATGATTGCTGGTCTGTGTTTAGTGCTTGCTGGTTTTGCATATCAGATTATAGAAGTTCTGGTTTTGGGTTGGTTTTTCATATTTGGGGAGTCTTATGAAGTTTGGAGAACATATAATATCATTTGCAGCATCTTGAACAGCTATAACACTTGGCTTCTTGCAGATTATATTTCATATTGTAACGCTGAATCAATAGTACTAATGAGCTCCTTTACTTTTCTGCAAATTACTATTGTATCCCCACTATTAGTGGAAGAGGGTAGGCCTTGTCGCCTTATTTACTTTCTTGCATAAGCATTTTCATTCCCACCGTTTGGTGGAAGAGACACGCTTCCCTGTCTTTACTTTCTGTACTTGTATTTCTCATCTTGCTGATCAACTGAGTTGTTAGACCAGTCTCACTGAATAAGTGGTTGAGTTGCAAAGCATTGTAATTTCCAGCTTTCAGTTATTTGCTAAGGATCCTCAACACCATATGCTCACACCTCGTCTGTCATTGGGATCATGGTGTACATTCTTGGTGTAGGGTTACATTTTAGTGCTGGTTTTGGTTTTGCTAATGCTGACGGGTGAAATTGTTGATGTAAAAATTGAAAAAATTGTAAGGAAATTATTACATATAGTAAGACATTGGAGGATCACCTCAAGGACATTGATGAGGTGTTGGGCATTATGGAGTCACAGTCCTATTGTGACCTTTTCACAAATCGCCCCATTGCAAATGGGGACCCCCGTAATTTTTGCTTCGTTCGGGTCTTTTGGCTTGATTTTCGTTGGTTTTACCTGCTGTCTCTCTCTCTTTGCTGCTTGTCTTTCCAAGGATGTGCCCGTGTTTGAGCTGAAATTTGAAGTTTTGGCTAAGCCTGTAGAATTAGGGTTTGCGCTTTTCATGTAAATTTGAGGTCAATTTGAGTTGGTTAATTGCATTCTGACTGCTGTATCATGATTAAGACACTTCAAACTGCTTGCTTGCAAATTTTGAGCTAGATCTGACAACTTTCTATTTTTAGCAAGTACCACCTTCAGGAGCAGATTTTAGGGTTTACATGCGAAGTTTTTCAGTGCATGTCTGGAGAATATTTTTGCATTTTCCGAGACCTACGCGATGGTATAACATGCAAGATGAGATGATAACTTTCAACAGTCTTCACTTCGGAGGCTATTTTTAGGGTTTGCATGTTGAAATCTTCAACGCATGTCTGGATATTCTTTGTGGGTTTTTCGAAAGCTTTGCAGTGATTTAACATGCAAACCAGGATCATGACCTTTTTCAAGAGCTGTCTTCAGAGGCTATTTTTAGGGTTCGCATGCAGAACTTTTCAGCGCATGTCAGGTTATTCTTTATGGGTTTTTCAAGAGCTACGTAGCAAGGTAAGATGCAAACAGAGTTGATCAGTTTTTCAGAGACTTACTATTTTTAGCAGGATCATTTCGGTAGCTGCCCAACACTTCAGTACCGCAAATAGGGCGACATGCAACAAAAACGAGGTCAAATGGAGATCATTTAAGCAACATGCAAGTTATATTAGGGTTTCCAGCTTCATGACCTAAAATGAGGGGTCAAACGCCAAAATCTCTGAAAACCGGTGTATCCCATTGCGATCAGTATCTTTCAAGCTATCCACTGGTAAAATTTGAAGGCAATCTAAGCACTTACTATTTATAGTAAGGCACTCCAGAAACAAGCTATAAATAGTAAGTCAGTAGTAGGCGCCAGTGTGAACAGGCAAGTCAACCCATGAGAATCACGTCAGTCAAATTTCAAGTTAAACGGAGTTGCAAAAGTCCTGAAATCAGGCAATTACTATAAATAGTAAATCACCTCCAAAAACATGCTATAAATAGCAAGTCAACACGAGATGGCAATGTGAACAGATCAACTGGGTCATGAGGATCCTGTGGCCCGAATTCCAAATCAATCCAAGCTTCAGAAAAGTGAAAACCAGAAACTTACTAAATATAGCAAACCAAGGCAAGCAAGCTTAAAAAATGTAAGTCTGAAAAAATTCCTTCATCCCCCATGAAATGTGCCCAAGATGAAGATGGCTCATGGATGGAGAAATATGCTAAGCATGAAAATTCCTGCAGGACTAGTCAAATGCGCCCTCATATCGGAAGGATGCTTGAAAAGTTTTCTAAGTCTAAGAAAATTCCTGCTTGACCTCTAAAATGCGCCCATGACTGGTAGAAGGATGAACAAGTTTTCAAGTCATGGAAAAGTTCCTCCTCCCACCCTAATATGCGCCCGAGTCACCTTGCCTTGGAGGATGTTTAAAAATATGCTAAGTGTTGTTAATTCCTGTTGGGGTCTTGAAATGCGCCCATAGCACTATGGACATTGAAAATTTGCTAAGGCATTGGAATTCCACCTCATCTAGACAAATGCGCCCATGATGGAAATGGCTCTAGAAAAGTTTCAAAGTGTTGTTGAATTCCTCCTTGACCCATGAAATGCGCCTAACTTGCTAGGCTATGAAGGACATGAAAAAAGTTTTTTAAGTCATATTGAGTTCCTGTAGGACCCCCTAGATGCGCCCATGATTGGGGATGGATGAGAAAAAGTTTCTAAGTGTCAAAAATTCCTCCTTGACCCTCCAAATGCGCCCATCTCCAAGAGGTGTGAAGAAGAAAGAGCTAAGGCATTGTTAATTCCTACAGAGGGTCCCAAATGCGCCCAAGTTCAAGTTGGCTCTAGGAAATGTGTTAAGTGGCGTTGGAAATTCCTCCTTGATACCTCATATGCGCCCAAGGATATTGAAGGTGGTGGCCCTTTAAAAAATGTTCTAAGTATTGTTAATTCCTCCACCACTAGCTAAATGCGCCCATATTGAAGTTGGCCATGAAAAGAAAATGCTAAGTGTTAAAATTTCCTCCTCCCCAAGCAAAATGCACCCAAAGTGGAGAGAGATAGTAGTGAGGAAATATGACTAAGGTGTTGAAATTCCTCCTAACACCCTCAATTGCGCCCATGACTAGAGGTGGATGGGAGAAAATTTATCTAAGGCAAATTCAAAATTCCTTCTAGACCTCTCATATGCACCCATGCTTATGGAGATAATGAAATTTTTTCTAAGTATTTAAATCTCTCCTTCCCTAGAGGAATACGCCCAGGCTTATGAGAGGATGATAAAATTTACTAAGGCATGGATGAATTAGTAGTAGGAGTCAAAATGCACCAGCTTCGTGAAGTTGAAGAAAATTGTCCAAGGCAAAGCAAGAAAAATACACCCAGAGATGAAGAATGAAGATGAACTTGGGTGAGAAATATTTTTCTAAGGTATAAAATTCAAAAATTAAATGTCTGCCTTTGTAGTGATATACATGAATTTTACATTTTCTGAGGGGAATTTTCTTCTGGGTACCGTATATCTTCGACAAGGAGATGATTTTAAAACTTTTCACGCCTTGCCTGAGATTTTAAGATGGGGATTTTACTTGGGTACTTGGTTGATGAATTTCTAGAGGAGATAGATTATTTCTAAGGCAGATGGGTTGGAAATTTGGCTAAGGCAAAAGGGGGATATCATGTTGGTTGGAAAATTTCCTAAGGCAGAGAGAAATCAAACAACAACCTTCAAGACATGCCCTCAATACGGATGAAAATTCTAAGAAAGACTTGTCTAAGTTAAACATGCCCATCCTAGAGAAGGAATTTGAAACATTGGCTAAGTTAGAGGAAATACATGAGGCATTATGAGCTAGAATCAATGTGGATGAGAAAGTTTTCTAAGGGAAGAGATATGGAGTTTAGGACATGATGTGTGCTCTAAGCAAGTTGAGGTGAAGATAAGTTAACATGTGATATTTGCTGAGGATGGGAGAATAAAACAACACCCTCTAAATGTGCCCTCAAGACGGGTGAAAATTTCGAAGGCATAAAAAATGAGCATCAAGGAGGATACATGGTCAAAGTATGCCTATGATAAAAGAGTATGAAGAAAGCAAAGTTTGCTAGAGAAAAGTGGCGAACTCTACCGGATCCAGAGATCAATCAGACCTTGGAAGTCAGAATATGGAGATCAGGTAAGTAAAGTGAATTTATACTATAAGTGTTTTGATGCTCTTCTCTTTATCTGTTTTGCAGGATGAACACCGGGGCTAGAGCACGATAACTTGAAGCGATGAAGCAAGTAATCCAAGATGATATTACAACCTTGAAAGGAGATAAAGTGATGTGTTTCGAGCTCTTCCATGAGATCTCAGTTGCACCCAAATCATGAGGGAAGATGTTAGAAGAAGTGGCTAAGCGTTGAAACTCCACGTGGATCTGAATGCGCCCAATTCAGGTGAAGAAATGCTCGAGTCCAAGACTGGAAAATCCTTCAAGATTAGGATGGAGGAAAAGATAAAGGCCCAAGCGTTGGAGACTGACATCATGACAGATTGAAGAACAAAGTAGAGAAATTCTCCTTGACTGTAAAGTCCTTCGATGACCCAAAAGATGTTCTCCAACATGCTTTGTACAACTCAAGATGCACTGGCAAAAAAGGGGAAAATCACCATCAAGCAGGAGAAAGAAGTTGCCGCCTTGGAGTCAGATTGAGAACGTGCCTGCCATACCCTTTCAAGAAGTTGAAGCCATGATGATTAGACTCATCCAGTTTGCAGTCAAGAAAGAGAGCAAGAACAATGCGAACGTGTTTCTGTTGTGACCTTTTTCACACATTGCCCCATTCAAGATGGGGACCCCTAATTTTTGCTCCATTCTGGTCTTTTGGCTTTGGTTTTCCCCTCTCTCTCTCTGTCTGTCTGTCTCTTTTCTCTGGTCTGCCTTTCGAGGATCGTGCCCGCCATTGAGTTAAAACGTGAAATTTGGCCAAGCCTCAAAATTAGGGTTTTGAACTTTCCAACTAATTTGAGGTCGAACGGGGTGAATAAATCGAAATCTAAGGCTGACATTGGTGTCAGTATGTTTCCAGCAGGTTTTCACTGAAGTTTCATCAGATTCCGGCTACTTACTATTTTTAGTAAGTGTGCAATTACAGGCAATCCATCAGCATTTTTGGGGTTTTAACAGTCACACTACATTCAGAGCACATCAAACTGCTCGTGTGCAAAATTTGAGCTGAAACAGACAACTTTCTATTTTTAGTAGTTCAGCTTCCAGAGCAAATTTCAGGGCTTAGATGAAGAGTTTTTCAATGCATGTCGGATGATTCCTTCTGGGTTTTCAGAGACCTTCACGATGGTGTAACATGCAAAGCGAGACGATAACTTTCAGAATTCAGTCTTCCAAGGCTATGTTGGCGTAAAAACTAACACCTCTGGAGTGCAGGTTTGTACGGATAGTTATGCACACTGCGTAATGAGTGCTCTTCAAATTAGGAGGGGAAGCTCCCTTGTAGTGCTGGAATGCGTGGAAAAGAAAAGTAATCTAAGTCCTATCTTTTTGTTCTTAGCTGGAAGAGGCACAAGGTTAAGAAAACCAAGAACGTTGTAGCTAAGGATTTTTTGGTTTCGCATATCATTAACTACAACTAAGCTAACTACTTTAAATCTATCTAGTTTCCTCAAGAAAACAGAGCATGAGGAAATGGAGCAGGGATGATTATCGAACGATAAGCCGGGTACAGACTCACAACGTGAAGGCAAGGTGGCACAACTATCTGCTTGTCTGAATAGGCTTATTGGAAACAACAATACACGATAAACTACATACGATTCTCAGCTTGAAGGCAAGGTGGCACATCTATCGGCTCAATCTGAATAAGTTTATTATTCACACACATCATACGATAACCAAGAACATTCTCAACTTGAAGGCAAGGTGGCACATCTATCAGCTCAATCTGAACGAGTTTATTGAACACATAACATGAAGGATAGCCAACTAGGATAATAAATTGCATTGGCGAGACACGCATACAATCTACGATCAACTAGCCACTATATCTAACTAAGGCAAGCATTCACCATCATAATTGCATGAAACCCTATGTGGCATAACAATTCATCACAATAGTAAATACTCATGAATGATACGTAACGAGCAATATTACGTGCAAGGTAGGCACAAAGATATATTTCTCTCTCGCAAGTTATGTACAAATGAGCTTAAAGCTCTTATTTATAGACATCAAAAGGTGTAGGGAACCCTAAAATCACCTTGAGTCAACTAAGGCCTTGCAATGCATGCAAGATTTATTGCTAAGCCCTAATAAAGTAAACTATACAGTTAACTGGAAAACTACCATCAGTTAACCGAAACACCTAGTCTAAAAATGGACAACTGTGCGAAGCATGCACGCCCTTATTGAAAGCGAGTTAACTGGAAGACTACCATCAGTTAACGTAAAAACCCTAAATGAAACTCCAAGTGTGTAAAGCTAATCTTAGAATAGATATGCATGAGACAAGACAACGAGTTAACTTGAGAAAGTAATGCCAAGTTTAACTCCTGTGTGTAATGTCTATCCTGAGAGGTGGGAACTGAAGTTTACTGTCCGTGATCCCGAGCAACCAATCCCTCAACGAGATCAACATCTGAATGTCAGCAACTTGAGCAATCTTGGCAATCTTTACACACTCAAACTAGCATTTCACTGACTGTAACTTTATGGCTCCGTAACTGAAGTGATGGCCAACATCTCCTCTGCAGCTTGATACAAATCGGTCTCAGCTTTTCTAATCTAAATCATGAATTAAGACCGATTTGGTCTTGAATTCAACTAGTGTAACTCAAAAACTCACTACTGGAACTTGACTATGTTTGACAAGATTTCTGGAAAGCTAAAAATAGCCTGCTGAGCTAAAAATAGCCTATCGAAGGTCAATTTTCAGCGAAAAATCTGAGATATGGGTTTTGTCCAGAAAAAGATTCTAAGACAACCCAGAACGTCAGAAATGCTAAAATATGACTTCTACTCGACCATGCAAAGAGTTTTCAGTTGAGAAAATTAGAAACTCAAGAACGAATGTTCTGAAGTTAAAAATTCCTGAAAAATCAAACGCACGATTTTAATTCGAGGAAGCTATATAGAAATGATCCAAATGCTAAGACTTGTCGAATTTTGCCAATTTCAGGAACATGCGAATTGAAAACTGAGAGAAATTTGAGAAACAAGGAGGAAAAAGACGTTTTTAATAAGCTCTTTCTTCTGTGAAAATCGCCCCTATTCTTCAAATTTGCTGATGAATGTGAACTTTAACCTGCAAAAAGAAGTGTTTGATGAAATTGCCTTTGTGAATTGATGATGAATTCGCCTTTGATTGCTAAAATTCGCCTTTACTTGAGAATTACGAATTTTCCTTGAAAATACGTCTTTGCTTTGAAGAAATATGATTTTTTTTCTTGAAAAACACGCCTTTGCCTTGAAGAAAAACGAGTTTTGTTTGAAAATATGGATTTCTCTTTAAAAATACGAATTTCTCTTGAAGCTTGGTGAAAAATAAATGAAGGTGCCATGTTTAAATAAGAGAAAATTCGCACCAACTTGTTGACTGCAAGATTTAAAACCTCAGCTGAAAATAGAAGGCTTCTGATTGGACCCCTTTCAGTTACACTGATACTGACACTGAGTCTGGAAATAAATAATAATAAATTAATATTCATCATGCAATTTGCAAAGGCATCAATTTTAGAGAGTCGCCATTTTAATGCCAAAATATGCAAAATAAATATTAAATATTATTTAACTTCAATTGACAATTCGAATGAAGCTTTAGGATTCACCGTTAGACTTCACCGATTCCAAAAAGTCATCATCTGAGCTCATAGGCGTCCATTTGCTCAAGATATTGCACTTTTTATTTAACTTCCTATTTTATAGCCGATGACAAAGTTATGACTGGCCATCTTCGCCACTGATTTCCGAGTGACCGAGAGATGCTGAGACTGAACTGAAGAATTCATCGGAAAGCCTATTGAACAAGGAAGAAATGTCTGCTGGGAGACACTACTGCAAAATCCATCATTTAACACCCTGAAAAATTAGGCGCCCCTGATTAAATTCATTTATGGATTCCAGACTTACCATCTCTTCAAAACTGCCATCTGACACTTCAAACGGCTGCTAACGGCTAACGGTGAACCCTGCTGACAGGCAACCAAGCTCACTGCATGACTGGAGACATTCTGCATCCAACGAATATACACAAGGCATCTGAAAAATGCATTAAGGGCCTCAAAAGTAAAAGCGCGCCTGAGCCACAGTTGCACTGAGACCATTTTGACGAAAGTTGAACTCTCAACCAGATGCCCTATTTTGACCTCTGATATCTGGAGCTGGGATAACTCGATTCGAGCCACGTTTGTTTTAACGGACAGCCAGAAGGATCTACAAGAGACGTCTCTAGAGGTGACGAAGCAAGAAAATTGCTTCTAAGACCTCAAAAATGCCAGTGCGTATTTTATTTAAAATATACGCTCCATACTTGGCCATTTTTCGGATGTCTTCACTTTTCAGCATTTCGCCAAAGACCTCGCACGTACGAGCGTCTGCCAAATCTCGGAAGCTGATGGCTGGGCTTGTTGAATAGATAAAGTAATTACGCTCAAGTCTCGTGAAGACTTCAAACGCAGATGACCTCATCTGCCAGGCCTAAAGGCTAGGCGCGTCTGGACTGTAGAAATACAATGCAAATTTTATGTTGGTCCGCCCGTGAAATTACGTGCTTGGTAGAACCTTTGCCACGATCACCTGGAACGTCGGATCGACAGGCAACTTGGTGCAACGCGAAGCTGGACTAGAGTAGTACTGATGTCAGGAAGACCTCGTCAGCAAACTGGACCATCTTAAGGGTCATTTTGACAAGCGCCCCTGAGCTATAGTTGCACTGGAAACGCAACGAAGAAGCTCAAAGATGTGAAATCTTCATTATAAGCTCATCTTCAGACGTTGGTTGCCGGAGCTCTGGGACTCGGATGACTGCGTTTGATAGCTCGTCGGATAAGCAGACTAGTCATGAAGAGATTGATTGTATTAGCCACCAGAAATACCAAGATCTACCCCCCCTTTAAGAAAGGCGCCCTCAAGCTATAGGCGCGCTTTTTGCTGAAAAAGGACAAATTCCTCATATGTGAAACTTTGGGAATTTCAACTTCTGTCGCCAGTTGCCGGAGCTGTGGGTCTTGGAAAGCTTCGCTGGATAGCTCATCGGATAGCCAGACCAATTCTGAAGAGTTTGACTGTATTTATGAGTATTTTCAACAAGATCTTGACCTTCAAAAAGAAGGGCGCCCCTGGGCTACAGTTGCGCTTTCTTGCTTTTCTCTGAGAAATCTTCATAATTTAATCACTAAAAACTCCGTCTTGACCACTGAAATGATCATGCGAAAGCATAGTTGTTGTCATGAAATGCTTCTTCATCGTGAAATGTTCCATTCTGAGCCTTCGATGTAGGTTCTGATCAATAGAATTGCCTTTGACTGACAAAATACTGATAAAACTCCATGCTTGATATTGCCCAAAAACTGTACTTGACATCATTTTAGCAAGATTTAGACTCTTTTAAACAAAATGCCTTGATGAAGCAAAAATTTTGGTTTTGGGTACAACAGGCTATTTTTAGGGTTTGCATGTCAGGGTTTTCTTTGCATGTCGGCATATTCTTTATGGGTTTTTCGAGAGCTTCGCGATGATATGACATGCAAATGGAGATGGTCACTCATTAAGGAACTTGCTATTTTTAGCAAGTGCATCCCGGCAGCCGCTTCCCAACATTTCAAAATCACGAGCTGATTGCAATGCATCAGAAACAAGAACAAACGGAGATCATTTGATATGCATGCAGAACAAGTTAGGGTTTCCAGCTTCGAGACCTGAAAAGGGGTTAAAAGTCAGAATTTTCGAAAACCGGTGTAAACCACCGCGATCGGCATCCTTAAGGCTATTTGCTGGTAAAATTTGAGGGCAAACGGAGCACTTACTATTTATAGTAAGTCATTTTGGAGACAGGCTAAAAATAGCATGCACCAGTGTCAGTAGGCAGGTCACGTGGTGAGGAGCGCCTCATTCGAATTTCAAGTCAATTGGAGCTGTGGAGATACCAGAAACGAGAGGTTACTATTTATAGTAAACCACCTTCAGAAGTGGGCTAAAAATAGCAGGCCAACCCGGAATAGCAGTGTCAACAGGTTGATGAAGTCGTGAAGATCAGGCATTCAAAATTTCAAATCATTCTGAGCTTCCGGGATATGAAAATCAAGAGACTTACTATAAATAGCAGGACGTTGTGAAGTTGGCAGAAGTCAGGAAAAATGGCTAAGGCATGAGTTTCATCATGCAGCACCCTTGAAATGCGCCCAAAGAGGAAGCTGGCAATGGCTGAGAAAATTTCCAAGTCTGGAGTTCATCCTGCTGGACATGTAAAATGCGCCCAAAGTGGTAGAGGCATCAAGAAATTTACTAAGTGTTGAGTCTCGTCCTCCTCCACCTTCAAAATGCGCCCAAGGAGAAATAAGATGGTGAAAAATATTCTAAGGCATTGTTAAATCTTCCTGCCACCTCCAAATGCGCCCAACAAGTATTCAAGGTGTTTGAAAAAGTTTCTAACATGTTTCATCCTCCTCACATGGCAAAATGCCCCCACTTCTCAAGAAAGTCAAAGGAAAGTCAACAAAGTTTCATCCACCTCCAGGGGTAAAATGTGCCCTCCTCACAAAGCAAGATGTTTGAGAAATTTTCTAAGTATAAAGTATCCTCCTCACCCATCAAAATGCGCCCAAAAGAGGGCATGTGAGGACAAAAACGAGGGAGATGAAAGGTCACTTGTTGGTGGCGTTTGAAATTTTTCATTCTTCTCTACATGAGAAATGCGCCCAAGCTAGTCAACAAGTCAACAATTTTTTTTTTATCCTCCTCCTATGCTCAAATGCGCCCAAATGAGGGCATGTAAAGACAAAAGAGGGGAGCTCAAAGGTCATATGTTGGGCATTGAAAATTTAAAATCCCTCTCACCCTCTCAAATGTGCCAAGAAGAAGAAAAGGTCAAAGATGGCGTTGAATATTCCATCCTTCATGACATGAGATATGCGCCATGTAAAGAGTTAGTAAAGTTGATAAGTGAATAATGCTAGGCGTGGAAAGAATATCCTCCTCAAGGTAGAGAATGCGCCCTAGATGCAAGGTGATAAAAAAAGAAAAAGAATATACTAAGGAATTGAAAGTTTTTATTCTCTTGAACTTGCTAAATGCGCCCAAGGTGGTGAGTGGAAAATAATGTGCTAGGCGCCGGAGTTTTAATTTAATATTCCCCTTCAAGTGTGGTGTGCGCCTAGACTTGAGAGATGATATTGCTAAGTGATGAAAAATAAAGTTTGCTAGGCGTTGGAATTTAAGTGTGATGTGCTTTCAAGGAAAATTTCCCAACTGGATTGATGAAATTAAATTTTCTCACCACAGGCAAGACGAATGAAGTTAAATAAAATTTTCTAAGGGAAATTTTTTCAAAAATGCTAAGTGATTCAAAATTTTTTTAAGGCACAAAATGTTCTTCCTTAGAAAAATGCCTAAGTCTGGAGAGGTGATGAAATTTCTCAAGACGTGAGCAAAATTGTCGGAGGATGCCAGCTGCACAGGTTGCCAAAAACATTTTTTTTAAGAGCAACAAGAAATGTTCACAGATGTGAAGAACGGGATTAAATTTGTTAAAAAAAAAATTTTAATTTTTCCAAGGTTCAAAATTGAAAATTAAATGAACCCGTTCGTTGGGTACCCATGGATTCGATGCGTTCTGAAGAAAATTTTCTTCTGGGTATTGAAGATCTTCGATGAGAAGTTGATTTCCATGTCTTCTACACTTCGCCAAGGCCTTCAGGATGGGGATTTTAGATGGGCACTCAAATAATGAATTTCCTAAGTAAAAATTTGAAAAAATTTCTAAGGCAAGGAATAAGTGTGTTGTTGAAATAAAGTGCTGTGGCTGATGAATTCGAAGTTGGGCGCCTAGATAATTCTTGATCAAATTCTTGATGAATGCATTTTTCTCGAGCCTGAGTCGGATGAAATATCAGAGTGAAGTGCGCCGGGCAGAATGCAAGATGAGTTGCAAATTTGGCTAAGGCATGAAGAATTTGAAAGCAAAGTTGGCTATTGAAGGCGATGAACCCTTGGAAGTCAGAATGTGAAAATCCTTGTAAGTAAGTTGAATTTATATTATGAAGTGTTCTAATACTCTTCTCCTTGCTTGTTTTGCAGGAGGAACGTCGAGACCAAGCGGTGATGACTTAAAGTGATGAAGCAAGTAATTCAAGATGACATCTCAACCTTGAAGGGAGAAAAGTTGCAAAAAGTGGCTAAGTGTTGAGACTTGGTGTGTGCCCAGCTCAAGTGACAAAGAAGAAATATTTTCAAAACTCAAGATGGAGAAAAGAATGGAAGCTCGAGCAAAGTTGAAGAACAACGTCAAGAAAGAAGATCAAGAACAGTGCGAACGCGTCTACAGACGGGAATCTTCTAGAAGGATGGTGGCCATTTATTGCTCATTTATTGCCCCACTCCTCTTTGTGGCAATTTTTAGGGAAAATCTTGTTTAGGGCTGAGGTGGCACAATCTGGGCCATCCAGCCGATTGTAATCTGAGCCGTCCGTTGGACTTGGCCAAATATAAAAGGGGGAGCCCCCCTCTTTTGTACCTCATTAGATTAAGAATTAGATCAGAGTTAGGATAGCAGAGAAGGAGTAGAGAGAAATTGATAGAGTAGAAAGTAGAGTAGTTTAGATTGAAAAGGAAGGAAAGTCTTGCCTTTGGATACTTTGTAAGAAGTTGTCATGAATGCTTTCATAATAAAAGAATTTTTCATTGATGGTGATTTCTTCTTTGTTACGAGTAGTTGTTGAGGCTTCTTCGTCCTTCCAATTCACGTAGCATCTTGAAGTAGCTTAAAGTAAAGTAGATTTCATTTCATGCAAGTACTTAGCAATTGTGGAATGTGGTGCTCGATTTGAACAAGACTTCGCTTGTCCATACCACTAGCGGGCTCGCTGACGGTGGGTTCGCCTTGCGTGGTCAACTGGAACTTTGTGAAACTTAAACTTCGATTATGGTTTATATGTTGGCATGCGTTGTTGTGATGGTGTCTTCATGCTAAATCGTGATTTGAACATCTTGAGTCACTCCTCTGAAGATTGCACCAGTTCCGCGGAAGCTGTCCGAAGTGAGGCAAAACGGAGCTTGGTTGAAGTCTGTGAGAATTGATCGCTGTGTCCCACGCTTTAGAATAGGCTAGAACATTCTTATCCCTACACTCTTTTAAATTCAGTTCATTTCTGGTTAGGATTAGGAAACTTGTGCTCACTTGCCAAATCATTCAAATTACATGAAAGCCCTTAGCCCACTGTCTGCTGTCAACTGTCGAACATTTGTGTAAGTCCCCTTGAAATACCAGCAAAATCACATCAAACCAACTGAGACTATTCGCACTTAAGGAACCTTGGAGTTAAATGTATGATCTATCTCGCAATCTTAGCATGTAGGAAACTTTGTTCAAGAGAGGATAGGGTATCCGTTGGGAAACTTTATTTTGTGTTGGTGCGGTCGCGAAAACCACGTCAACAGTTTTTAGATAGGAATCTTCTAGACGATGGTGGACATTAATTTCTCATTTATTACCTCACTCTTCTTGGTGGCGGTTTTTAGGGTTAGGGCTTATGTGGCTCAATTTGAGCCCTTCATTGTAATTGAATCTGAGCTGTCCATTGGATTGGGCCAACAATAAAAGGGGCATCCCCCCTCATTTGTACCTCAGTAGATATTAGATTAGGATCATAGAATAGCAGAGAGACTGATAGTGTATCATAGATTGGTAGGATAGTTTGAAGAAGAAGGAAAATTTTTCCTTTGAAAACTTTGTAAGAAATTGTTGTGAACACTCTCTCAATAAAAAGAGTTTTGATTGATGATGATCTCGTCTTTTGTTGTGAGTAGCTAGCAAGGTTTCTTCGCCCTTCCGATTCAAGTAGAATCTTAAAGTAGAATAAATTTTATTTCATGCAAGTAGATGCTAGTTGTGGAATGTGGTGTTTGATTTGAGGAAGCTTCATCTATCCATACCACTAGTGTGTTCGCTAATGGTGAATTCAATTTGTGTGGTCAACTAGAACATTGCAGACTTAACTTCGATTATGATCTTCATGTTGGCATGCGTCATTGTGACGGTGTCTCCATTGTTGAATTATAATTTGAACATCTCTTGTTACTCCCCTTGAAGATTGCACCGGTTTTGTGGAGGCTGTCCGAAGCGAGGCAAAGTGGAGCCTGGTTGAAGTCTACAGGAATTGATCGCCTTGTCCCACGCCTTAGAGTAGATTAGAGCCTTCTTATCCCTGTAACCATTTCACATTCAGTACTTTCTAGTTAGTTTAGGAAATAAGAGCTTTATAGAAAAACCTTTCAAGCATTCAAATTCCTTTCTCCGTTGTTGAGCAATTTTGTAAGTCTCCTTGAAATACCAACAAATCACATCGAGCCAACTGAGACTATCCACTACATGAAGGAACCTTGGAGTTGAATGCATGATCTTTCTATCAATCTTAGCATGCAAGAGATTTTGTTCAAGAGAGGATAGAGTCGCCGTTGGTAACTTTATTCTGTGTTGGTGCGGTCACGAAAAACACATCAACAAGTCCCTGTTTGCAAAAGATTCCCAATGTGAGTTTGGAATGATAGAGATCTTATATTTGGGACATGTGATTGGTGTTGATGGAGTGAAGGTGCATCGGAAGAAGATACAGGCAAAGATTGGGCATCGCCGAGGAACATTTCTGATTTGAGGCGTTTTCTCGAGTTATGCATTTATTACAAGAGATTTGTTAGGGGGTTTTCTTAGTTGGCTGCACCTCTTATTGATCTCACTAAGGGAGCATTTAGATGGTTGAATGAGGCTCAAGTTACATTTGATAGGCTCAAGGAGGTGATGAGCATTTGTTTAGTGTTAGCTCTACCAAATTTCTCTTAGCCGTTTGTATTAGTGTGATTTATCTGACGATGGGTTAGGCGTTGTACTTATATAGAATAGGCATCCTATAGCCTAAGGTTAGGAAGTTGAGAGATGCAGAGCGGCTATATTCCACCTATGATAAGGAATTTTTTGCCATCATGCATGCGTTGCCAAATTTTTGATAGTATTTGGTGGGTGGAAAATTTGTAGTTAGAATGGATCACAATAGTTTGAAATATTTTCTAGAGCAAAAGGATTTGAATGAACGACAACAAAAGTGGGCGAGTAAGACTCAAGCATATGATTTTGATATCAAATATATTAAGGGGAAAAGGAATATTGTTGCAGATGCACTATCCAAGAGACCCACACTTTGCTGAATGTCAGAGATTTCAGGCGATTGGAAGGCTCACCTTGTGGTTGAGTATTCCAAGAATACATTTGAATGTGAGCTCATGGACGACAAGTTTTAGGATGACAAATATAAGGTGATTGATCATGTGATATACTACAAGGACAAGATATATTTGGTACTTGAATCTTAGATGAAGGGTAAGATTTTGATAGTTGTTCATGATACTCCTCTAGTAGGACATCTAGGGTTATTCAAAACCTATAGGAAGCTTCGAGAGAGACTCTCATGGAAGGGTCTCAAGAGTGATGACTTGCGATATGTTAGAGAGTGTACAACTTGTCAATGGAACAATTTTGAGCATACTTTTCTTGCAGGTTTACATTAGCCATTACCTATTCCTAGGAAAAATGGGAGAGTATATCAATGGACTTTATTATTGGCATTCCAAACATCCAAGACAAAGATTCCATATATGTAGTTGTTGATAGATTGACTAAATATGTACATTTCTTTGTTATTTCTTCTGATTGTAAGGTACATTAGGTGGCAAATTTGTTCTTTAGAGAGGTTTTCAAACTTCATGGGCTTCCAAAGTACATTGTTAGTGATCAGGACAATAGATTTCTCAGTGTGTTTTGCTAGGAGCTCTTCAGATTGGCTAGAACTGAGTTGTCCCTAAGCACTAGTTACCATCCAGAAACAAACAGGGAAATGAAGATTGTAAATAAATGGATGGAAGGTTATCTATGTAACTATGTAGCAGGACACCAAAAGGCTTGGATTAAATGGTTATACTTAGGGGGAAATTGTTATAATATGACATATCACATGTCAATAGGCATGTCACCATTCAGGTCCTTGTATAGGTATGACGCTATGTCTTTTGTAGATTTAGCATTTGATGATAGCAGAGCCCCCAAGGTGAGAAAGTTAATGCAAGATAGCCAAGATATCCTTAAGTCATTTAAAGAAAATCTGCAACGTGCTAAGAATCAGCCGAAGATATATGCAAATAAGCACAAGATTGAGAGAACTTTTGAGGTTGCTGATTTAGTTTTCTTGTGTCTATAGCCATATAGATAATCTACATTGAAAATAAGTGGTCCATAAAAGTTGAAACTCTGGTTCTATGGCCCCTAAAAAATTGTGAGGAGAGTTGGAGAGGTTGTGTATGAGCTAGAGTTGCTTGACACTAGCAAAATTTATAATGTGTTTAATCTATCATGCCTCAAAAGGGCGATTGGACAACACACTAGATTGTCTTGAAAGCTTCCACCATTAGATGAGGAGGGCAAGTTGATTTTGGTGCTTGATGCTATCTTGAATGTGAGGGAGCGTAGATTGAGAAGCAAGGTGATTAAGGAGTACTTGATTAGACGGAGAGACTTGCCTCTTGAGGATGCTACATGGGAAGGAGAACAAATACTGCATCATCCAGGTTTGCAATTAATTAAGGGCAAGCAATGCTGGAAATGGAGGACTGTAATGTCCCCTTTTTTCCGTATGACGACCCAACAAAGTCCACTAGTTTATTTTATTCCCATAAGCTAAGGTGGGAAAAATCAAGGGAATGATTCAATTAATTAAATATTAAATTGTCGTAAGTCACTTTGTGGACATTTATATTTCTCTAATTGGTTTAACTATTAAAGTGACTTATATTAAATGCATTGATTAAATATTAAATAAAGTCACTTCAGGAAAAGAAAATATAATTAAAAAGTGAAAGGTGGTGAAAAGTAAAATTATAATCATCTTTTGGAAATCTATTATCGGGAAAAATTGTAGAGCTTGGTTTATAGGTTCAAGAAGCTAAGGATGAAAACCCTTAGGTTTCATGGTGGATTGGATGAAAACCCAATACCATCCTGGATGGATTCATTTTAGAGTTCATATTGAGTCTCAATGATCAGTCCAAAGAGTTATTGAAATTTGAGAAGTCTTTTCTCAAAGACAAATTTCAGAGGTTATATGTGGTTAATTGCAAAAAGGAGAATATAATAATATTTATATTAGGCATTTAATAAATCCAGTACTATCCATATTTTGGGACACCGTACATGTGATGCAGAAATTTGAAGTTTAAAATTATTATAATATTCTCTTTCCAGCTATATTCCGTTAAAACTAGTGTTGTACCATTCCTAGTGAAGGCGTTGTACCACACAAAAGGGAAACCGTATATTAGGAAGGGTTGCCCAGCATGCTCTAAGGAAACAATCGATGCATATGATATTTCATATCAGTTGTTGCTCAAGAGAATAAGATTCAAGAAAGATTTAATCCAGATTGGAGGATTGTAAGGTGATGTGGACATGGTCTAGGAGCACTGAAGTCTACTAGTGCTTTTCTCATATAGTTGCATCTATTTCCTTTAGCCGCTGCACTATGGTCAAAGGTGTGTTGAACTTAAAAGGGGATTTATGAAGTCTACAAGCCTTAGAAAGAAGCCGGAACATGTGAGGGATGAATATTATTTGCGCAGCCATTGGTTCCAAGCAAATTGCAGGTCAGCAAACTCAAGTTATAAATAATGGAATATTCTATTAACAACAACAATATCATTAATTTTGAAAGAAATTTATAAGTGGCTGTATTGATTTTCAATATTTGCGTACTATTGCTATTAGCATTTATGTTATTGGAAGAATCATTATTTGAAACTATTTGCAATCCCAAAATGAGTGGAAAACCTTTAAGGACAGCATAAGGCAAAACTGTTTGACGAAATGCCAGATCAGTAAAATTGTGAAAATTTGCAAAGAAGTGATGTTCATATGGTAGGGGGATCTTACACTACATGCCACTCTGTGCCTTAGATTGTTCAGTGATAGTGTGTTTGCACTCCACATGAGAGTGAAAAAAATTCTTTCATGGAGCTCCACTAAAGCAGCCATGGCAAATCTTAGTGTTTTGGTGGGAGTTTTTGATGGCAAGGGTTGAAGGAGAGACTACCTAGAAAATGAAGTTAGGAAAAGATGCCAGTGAATGAGAAGGGATGAACTATTAGATCTAGCTCAAAAACACTTGTATTGGCTATGCATGAGAAAGAGAGGAGAATTGGTTTGCAAGAGGAAATTCCTGTAAGGTATATGTTTAGTCATTACATGATATCCCAAGGATTATGATGAGGTCATTGATGGTGTAACTTCACATAGAGAGGTTGAGAATTTTTTCTCAGCAAAGAGTTGGGAAGTGCAAAATGCAACCACCTTGAAGGAGGAGCATGAGCAGTAACTTATAAGAAGTAGTTAGAAGAGATTAACGGAGAATTGTTTAATGCGAAGGAAGGAGAAGATCATGATGAGGACAAGGAGGATGCAACCCACTTGGAATAGGAAGAGGAGCAGAAAGCAAATATTAGGGACTGCAAGAGGACTCATTCGCAATAGCAAATGTCCCCTTTCTTTTCATTTTGTTTCAAGAGTTTTAAACGATGCTTTGTAGGTATTATTGGACGAAATTTTTGTGTATGGCTATTTTCCATGACATTTCGAGGACGGCAATATATATATGAAATATTTCAGGCAAAAAATTTTGTTTTAATTTTTTTAAATATTCAATAATTTTGACAATGCACTTAAACACCACTCTGCTAAATAAATTCAAGTTCAAATAATACAAGATACTACATAACATTGAATGGATCCACAAATATTGCAATCTAGCATGAATTTTGTCCTTAATTGTTGACTGGAATGAAGCAGATCGACCCTTGATTTCGTCTTCACAATTGCTGCAGCTAATAGATAAATTGGATGGTTGATAAAGGTGCTGCAATTGGTATAGGGGTGGTAGCTAGCTGTTTTTTAACTGATAAATTTCTTCCTTGAGTCATTGCCTTCCTTATTCCCACATATCTTTCCAAGGTGTTGTGGTTCTATTTTAAGTTCTCCCTTCTTATGAGGGATGGCTAGGTGTTGAGTCCTCATGAGCTCCCTTGTCATCAGTGTTTCATTCGCTTTATTCTCCCATGCCCTTCTTCACATCAATATGGCTACCCTTTTTTTCTTTCTTTACAACATCATCTTCTTCCAATGTTGTAGTCCTTAAAAGTTGCTAAGGTCTTTGAAAGGAGGTGGTTGTAGGTAAGTAAGGGTCCCCTGACCCCTTACAAATCAGGAGTTGATTGGAGCTCCTACGTTCCTTGTTGGCAATTGGCAACCAGACTGAAATCCTCTTAAATCCTGATTGCTGCCTTTTTATTTGAGGAGTTCAACTCCTATGATGGTATGGCCGATTGCCATTTATTTGTCCAGTAAATAAAAAGGTAAATTCCAAATTATTCTGATCAGAATGATACCTGCAATAAAATATAAATAAATATATATTTTTTTGTATTTTCAAATCTCCCACGAATTCCTAAATCAACACAAAATTTTGATCCCTATATGAAGCCAACAATGAGAAATAAAAGGTTTCTGTCTTTCAATTCCTGAATAAACAGTGAACATTTTCGTCCTTAGGGTAAAAGATGCACCAAGCTCAAAGTTCTCCAAAATGAGGGTTTCTGAAAATTGATAATGAATAGAATGATTTTTTTTTTTCTCATCAATTGCTTTTTTTAATATTTTACGGTTTTACCATCCAACCCTAAAAGTAATTAAAATTACTTTTAATTGAATGTGCATCCCTTTGCAACTTATAATTATTAATTACTTTTTAGGTAAATATATTTTTAATTGAATATTCACCCTTTTTCCAACTTATAATTTTTTATTTACCTTTTTGGCCATGTATCCAATATTTACTTTTGGCCTTATTTAATAATAGTAAATTGTCTTTTTTTCAAAGTTGTAACTTAAAATACCCTTTTGGACAACTTAATAAATTCTTATTATATTAATCCCTTGTGAAATGCCCCCTTTAGCCTACGGAGAATACAAATAGGCTTCAAGTCCTCTAACTTGATCAGAATGATACCTGCAATAAAATATAAATAAATATATATTTTTTGTATTTTCAAATCTCCCTCGAATTCCTAAATCAACACAAATTTTGACCCTTATATGAAGCCAACAACGAGAATCAAAAGGTTTTCATCTTTCGATTCCTAAATAAACAGTTAAGGTTTTCAACCTTAAGGTAAAAGATGCACCAAAGCTCAAAGCTCTCCAAAATGAGGGTTTCTAAAAATTGATAGTGAATAGAATGATTTTTTTCCCCATCAATTTCCCTTTTTTAATTTTTTTTTGCATCCAACCCTAAAAGTAACTAAAATTACTTTTAATTGAATGTTATTCTTTTTGCAACTTATAATTATTAATTACTTTTTAGGTAATTAATATTTCTTTTAATTGAATATTCACCCTTTTTCCAACTTATAATTTTTTATTTACCTTTTTGGCCATGTATCCAATATTTACTTTTGACCCCATTTAATAATAATAAATTATCTGTTTTCCAAAGTTGTAACTTAAGGTACCCTTTTGAACAACTTAATAAATTCTTGTTATATTAATCCCTTGTTAAATCCCCCCTTTAGCCTATGGGAAATACAAATAGGCTTCGGGTCCTCTGACTTGATTTAGTTCAAAAAGGAGGACATTACAAGATAAATGGAGTTTTTTATGCTCTCAAGGTACCTTGCCTAATCAAACATTTTCTTTGGCTAGTCCCACATTCTAAAACAATGACAATGGATCAAATGAGAAAAGGGGTGTTTGATTGGTCCTTCCATGTGCCCCAATTGCTAAGGTAATGATGAAACTGTTAGTTATTGTTTTTTGAGTGCTTGTCCATTCCTTATCTCATCAAAGAAGCAAAATTGACAATCTGTCATGACAGATATGTTGGTTGGATACAATCACTGCTACATAACATTGGGCTGCTAACTTAAACAGAATTATGGATAGTCCTACTATATTGCATAATAATCAATAATCCCTTTCATCTATTCATGTGTTTTTTTTCACAATCTATAAATGTAGACATGGGCAATACCTTAATAGAAAACTTAATTCCCGTAGAGATTTATGAACTTTTCCCATGGATGGTAGGAAAGGTAAAGTAACTTGCTTCAAGTATAAATTCATTGTATCCTCCTATTCTAGACCTCTCCTTTGGTGACATTATTAGATCCTTTCACTTGGGACTATTGAGTGGTTGATGATCCTACAAATATTCTGCTGCTATAGATACTCTTACTGGTGATAGATTAACAATTTGTAGTTTGTCATCCCATGGATCAACTATATTTCTTTGATGATATTAATATGCTTTGCATATTTTTATTATGCACACCTTACCACATCACTGTAGCTCCCAAGTCTCTTTTCTGTGAGGTTTCCATGAAAGATGAATAAATTTTTTTGTTCTGTTCTCAATTTGGGAATGGATATACTTGAGAAAATCTTTTGGCATTTGTAATTGGTTTATGTTCTAAAGGATAAACTTTAAGTATGCAACTCAAGATGTTGAAACAGTAGCCAAGCTGTTTTTTCTGGAAATATTACTGGAAGGATTAAGGTCTTTAGTTTAAATTTCAAATAAGAAACAATATCTAATTTCATTTCTTTATTTTTGTGTGTGTCTTTGAACTCTTCCTTTTGCAAGCGGTCTCTTTTGGCCCTTACAAAGCATTTACATGGCATGGCTTTATTTTCGTCTTACATATGGAGAAAAAAAACCAAGGTTTTCCTGAAGATGCCAAAAGTTTGCATAGTAATGATTCTCACATTTGGGATTTGAATTGTCACTATAATGCATGAGTTGTTGAATAGTTTATTTGATATTTGACTAGTAATTCTGGTTAGTTGCCCATGGTGTCATTTGGAGTCAAATTTGCTGATAGTGCTTTGTGTTTCCTATCAGATTTTTGCAGAGATGCAAAATGATTTTTTGGTGAATTTTATCTTCTGCAATACCACCCAACGCTATATTCGATCATCAAAAGTGTGCCAAAGGCCAATACAACGGCCACCTGTTCCCCATGCAAAATCTAGTTTTTACTGTGGATCATCTGTAAGTAAAGGTTTTCATTGGTTGGATCCAGCATAAAGGTAGCTAGACTTCAATATGTCTTTGTACCTGATTCAAGAAATATATATACTAGGTCCATAGAGGAAGTCTAGATGTCTTGATATTTTCCTTAATCAACAAAGTTATTCACAGAATTCTTATATGCATTATTTTGTTAATTTAACAGGCCTCAATAAAAATGTGAAGATTGCAAATTATCATAATAGCTAGAAGCCTATGCACATCTTATTAACTGATTAGTTAAATAAAGGCATATTGCAATATTTATTCTGGTAATTGCACCAAACAAGGCATCAATGTAAGGAATTAGATGAAAAGAAATGTTTAACAAAAATTGAACCTTAAAGTTGTTTTAATAGTTCCATCGCTGACTTGGGAGTAAGTAGACTGCAACCACTGATATTCACTATTCTAATTATTGCCTTTTTCTGGAAACTTTTCTGTACCATATATTCATATTATGTCTGAAATAGTTTATTTGGAATTTATTAATATATTCATTTCATACCACAAAGATATTGTTGCTTTTCTATAGTCCAATATTTTCCATTGTACTTAGTGTTATGTGGTGTTATGCTATCTATGATGGATTTACAATTGTTACTGATTCTGACTCTCGTTGCTTTAATATTTGCTTAGTTTACTAGTTTTTTTTGAAAAAAATTAGTCCACAGCTATTATAGTGACAATCTGTTTTTTGATCTTAAGTTATTTCTCATTTCCTACTTAGGATTTAAGATGGATGGAATGTATATGTTTGCCTATTTTATGGATTCCATTATATTTGGAAAATGTTTTGGATGAATTCTTGCTACAGCTAGATTAACATCTATATTTTAATAGACTCTATTTTGTCCAATAAGGTGTGATTGTGGATATGAACATAAACCCTACATGTGGGCGGTTGTGAGTGGAATTTTCATGCCTTTGACATTTGATTAACTAAAGTGTAATGTCCTTGACTAGATTTTTTTTTTTTTGAATTTTTACAAATATTTGATGAAATGCATAATACAAACACTTTTTAACCTTTAAGATCTTGATGTGGGCAAGGTGAGTGTAATGTCCCCATTTTTAGCCGTATGGTTTCATGAGCTTTTGGCTAGTTTCAAAGTTTTCCTGTAAGCTTCTAGGTGAGTTGGGAGAACTCCAACATTTTTGGAGAGCATAGGTTTAACCTTTCTTGGTTTCCATTGTTGGCATTGAGTTTAGTGGGTGTTTTGGATCACAGTGACGTTTTCAAATTTTTTTTTGGTTTCTTAGGGTGTTCTCCAAACTTCTTGGAGAGAACGTTTATTTTTAGAATGTCTATGAGTTGTGTAATCTTGTGAACATGTTGAGATATGGAATGAAAAACCAGTTTGATTCCGAAAAGGATGACTGGTATTGCAAGTTCTGAAAGTTGATTAAGAGGGCTCAAAAGTTTGGGTGCCCCTAGCGTGCAGGGGTGCATTTGACCTTTTGAGTTGTAATTTTCACTTTGTAACCTTCAATAGGATGCTCAAGTTCTACTCTTGTTGTTGGGAGTTTGACTGGTTTGGTGTTCGTGTTGACGGATTCATCGCAAAGACCGATCAACTCTAAAGAGGTCTTCTTGGAAGCTGCGAAGTCTGAAAGCAGCAACTGATTGCCCAAGAAGAGTGGCGCCTTTTTCTAGGAAGGTGCATTTTCTTCAACACTTAGTCAAATTTTCATGTTTTTCAACTTGTCTTCACTTTCAACTATTTACGCTTGATCTTCGTTTGCGAACATTTGACAAGTCTCAAGAACTGGCAATTGGATTCACCACGAAGCTAGAAGGATTCCAAGCAGATCTCTTGCAGAAGGCAACTGTTGAAAACCTCATCTAGTTGACCAAAAGGCTAGGCGCCCCTAGCTTGCAGGGGTACATTTTCTCTTTTGACTTTCATTTCATCCTCCGTTTTACGTGCTTGTTTGATCAACAATCATGGCCATTTGACTTGCCCTTTGAATTGGCGATTAGATTTGTTGCAAAGCTGAGTTGAAGCCGAGAAAATCACCTGGAGATAACAAACTCAATCACTGACCTTTGAATGGTCTTATTCTTGGGCGCCCTTGGGCTACAGGGGTGCAATTTCCCTTGTTTGACTGCCATTTCTGACATTCTTAACTTTTAGCATCTTCTGCCTCCGCCTCCGTTTGCCGGTGACTGATGAATGTGGTGAAATTGCTTGATGATGCATCGGAAAGCTAGCAAAATTCTAAAGAGGACAACCGATTATGCAATTGTTAAGAACTGCAGTTGGCCTCTTTGATTCATTGGCGCCCCTGGCTAGCGGGGGCGCTTTTGGCTACAATTTCATCAATTTTCTTGAAGATTTTCACCTCTTCGTGCTTCGTGTTCACTGGATTACTTGTTCAGGTTGATCACCATTGTCGACGATGCGATCACATTCACTGTTGTGATTGCGTTCACCGTTGTGATTGCTTTCACCATTCTGCGTATATGTGCATTGGAAAAGTTGATCAAGGCATTGATTGTGTAGCATCTCTCTTGTAGCAAGGCGTGAAAATTAGGCTTTCAAACCCCTGTTTTTTAGGAAAACCCTAAAAAAAAGGGCCTTTCCGAAAGTGACTCAAAATGATTTTGATAGGATAAATTCACTTCACGATCACATTGGTCAAGACAAAATCACAAAAATGTCAAGTTTGCTCTAGTAGGTCTATTTCGTTTTTCCAAGAGAAAAGCTAGGGCCTCTGATGCCATTAATGGCAAATGGCCAGTACTAGGTATCAAGATCTAAGCCTCAAACGAATCAAGGAAGATTCTATGGCGGAAGATGCTTGAAAAGATGCTTCACAACAGAGGGGATTTCAAAAGTTGAAATTTGCTAGAAATATTCTAAGTCTGGAAGATGCATGCCTTGCTACAAGGGAGATGCCTTAATAGTCAACGCCTTGGTCAACTCTTTCAAATGCCTATACACGCGAAATGGTGAGAGCAATCACAACAGTGAATGCGTTTGCGTCGTCGACGATGGTGATTAACCCAATCAAGCAACACAGTGAATGCAAAGTGCAAGGAATGTTGGAAGCTTCGCAGATCACTTATGCGCAACGACAGACATAGTCAACACATCAATAGTGGCAATGACGCAGTCGACAAACACGTGAATGGCTGGTGTTGGTGTTGTATGTAGACGATAAGCGCGGTTGGTAGACGGTGATCGCGGTCAACATAGTCGATGACATGGTGAACACAAAGCTCGAGAGGGATGAAAATCATCGAAAATGACTAACTCTGGAGCCAAATGCACCCCTGTAGCTCAGGGGCGCCCATGAATTCAAGAGGCCAACTGCAGTTGTTAAGAATTGTGAAACTGGTCGTCCTCTTCAGAATTCTTCTAGCTTTTTGACGCATCATCAAGCAAGTTCATCGGATTCATCAAACACCATGAAACAAAGAGGTGGGAAATGCTAAAAGCGAAAGTCATCAAAGACAGTAGTCAAACAAGGGAAACTGCACCTCTGTAGCCCAGGGGTGCCCAAGAATAAGACCATTCAGATGTTAGTTTTTGAGTTGGTTATCTTCAAGTGATCTTCCCGGCTTCAGCTCAGCTTCGCAATGAATCTGTTTGCCAGTTCAGAGGACATATCGAGCAACAGTAGTTTTTGATCAAACAAGCACGTAAAACAGAGGATGAAATGAAAGCCAAAAGAGCAAATGTACCCCTGCAGGTTAGGGGCGACCAACATTTTGGGCAGTAAGATGAGGTTTTCAACAGCTGTCTTCAAGAGATCTGCTTAGAATCCTTCCAGCTTCGCAGTGAATCCAATTGCCAGCTCTCGGGACTTGTCAAACGTTCGTAGACGAAGATCAAGTAGAAAATGCTGAAGGATAAGACAAGTTGAAAACCATGAAAAATTGGCCAAGTGTTGAGCAAAATGCACCCTTCTAGAAAAAGGTGCCCCTCTTTTTGAGCCACCAGATGTTGTTTTCAGACTTCACGACTCCCAAGAAGACCTCTTCAGAGTTGATCAGTTGTCGTGATGAATCCATCAGCATGAACAATAGAGCAGTCAAACTCTGAGCAATGAGAGCCGAACTGGAGCATCCTATTGAAAGTTGCAAAGTGAAAATTACAGCTCAAAAGGTCAAATGCACCCCTTGCAGGCCAGAGGTGCACAAAATTTTGAGCCCTTTTAATCAACTTTCAGAACTTGCAATACCAGTCATCCTTTCCGGAATTGAACTTGTTTTCCATTCCATATCTCAGCATGTTCGCAGGATTCAATAGTCATCGGTGATTGCAAATCAAAGTACGAAGGGTCAAATTGGAGAAATTGAAAAGCATCAAAGAATGCACCCTTCTGGGAAAAGGTGCCGAAGAATTTGAACCATCAGATTCAGTTTTTAGGGTTTGTAGCTCCCAAGAACATCTCTTCAGAGTTGATCCAACTCTACAGTGAATTTATCAGCCAAGCTTCAAGATCGATCATGCAACTGAAATCAGTCATCAAACAGAGGCGCTTCATTACAGAAAAAGATGAAAATCTTCAAGAAATTCTCTAACTCTCAAGACTTGGACGCCTAAAGTCAAAGTGGGCCCAAGTCAACTCCAGGTAAGATATTTTGAAGGCTTCTTCATGCCTAGGCATCCCAAAATGGGTGGAGATGTTTCAGTTAACTGCCAAACATGGAATTGACTCTCCAATTCGCATTTTGGCACCCTAATTGATGCTTGCAACTCTAAATTGATATTTATCAATGCATCTAGGTGTCGCAATTCATTATTTCTTTGTAGGTTGAAGAGCAAAAATAGATATTTTTCTTCCCAACGTCATTTGAAGGATCAAACGGAAGCCATTGTCAGTGTTCTTCATATTTTCAGGTTCAGGTGCATAGAAGGACGTTTTTCACAAGACTTCATCTCTAGGCGTCATTTTCCAAGGCAGTAGTTTATAACTTCTAGCTTCTCCCTACATACATATTTCTTCTATTCTTGTCTTAGGTATTCTTGCATGTCCAAGAAAACGACATTTTGTCACAGATCTGGCCTTTTGGGTATGTTTAGCATGAGATTGGCCACAAAACCCATGTGCCAAATTTCTTTGGAAACGTTGCCCTGTTGCCCCCAATTTTTAGGGTTTTTGCAGGAAGTTACCTTTTTCAAAAACTAACAAATTGGGTTTGCTTAGCATAGGGTTGTCTACAAAACCCACAATTCTTTCTGTGAAAATAAGCCACAAACTTTTGGCTCCTGAGGGCTAGCTCAGATGTCCAAAGGGAAACATCTTTTCGAAAATCTAACATTTTGGGTTTGTTCAAAAAGATATTCCCAGCAAAATCCACGTCTCAAAAATTTTCATTAAAATTACCCCTCCGCAAAGCTATTTTTAGCTGTTGCAGAAAAAGTCGTTCGAACAGTGTCACGTGCCCAGTCAGTCTTTAGGATTTTCAGAATGCAATTCTCTCAAGTTGAATACAAGACCAAATCGGTCTTCATGATTTCTTGAAGACGACTAACACCGATTTACATCGAGCACACCTAGAAGTTGATTTGGACAAATTGACAGGCGTAGACACTCAAAGTCTACGGATTCCATATGGTTTCATACCTCGTATATCTGATAGCCTTTCAAGGCCAGTTTAGAGGGTTGAATACCATTGGAACTCAAATCAAGAAAAGCGTCAAAAGCGTAAAGCTACAGAAGAAACAAAGATCATCACTCCAGTTACAGAGCCGCCAAAGTTACCAATCGGTGAACTAATAGTTGAAGTGTGCAGATATTTCTAGGATTGCTCAATTTGTTGACAAGCAGTAAACTGATAGTTGAGGCATGTGACGATCTCCAGATGATGAGACAATTAACAATTGGTTGGAGGAGATGATTTCTCAAATTGATGAGGTGTGAATTGCCAGTTGGGATGTCCCACCTTCTCCAAAGATGACATTAGAAACAACAGTTAACTTGATGCCTCTTTCCAAGTTAACTTGCTGTCCCACCAATTGTGCATGTCTATTTTTTGAGAAACCTTTGTACATTGGAGTTCTATTTGGTTTAGAATCAATTAATTGAAGTAGTCTTTCCAATTAACTGCTAGGTTTCATTTAATTAGACTTAGGAATAAATCTTGCTGATTGGCAAGAACTGAATGTTAACTCAAGGAGATTTTAGTGTTCCCTACTCCTTTGAGCTATAAATAAGAGCAACCTTTGCTCATTATTTTTTAACTTTACTTCACAATAGCAAAACGCTGAGCTCGAAGGCCTATGACTTTGTTCACTTAGTATATGTTCTTGAATCATACTTGTTATAATAAAACACCGAGTTGTTTGCTTGCGTTCTTATTGTTTAGGTACTTGTGTTCAATCTATGTCAAGTGTATTTTTAGTTGATTGTATGTTGGATGATTTACCTCTTTCATACAATTTTCTCTCCCAATTGAGTGTAATCTTTGATCGAGTTTGAGATAATAAATCAGGAGAGCCATTAGCCTTTAATCCAAAATTCTCAAGATCTTTCATATTTTGTTGTTTCTATAATCTTTATTTCGATCTACACCTCGAAAGAGCAATGAGCCTTCGAGGGAATTTAGAGATTAGGATTATCATTTGATGTTGTTTCTAGTAATCTTCATTTCAGCCTACACCTCAGAAAGAGCGCCTCACCTCCAAGGGAATCCTGAGATCTAGCTTACCATTTGATGATTAGTTGCATAAACTTTGTTTTAGGATAATTTTGAAAGAGTAATGAGCCTTCAGATACATTCTGAGAGACAATTTGTCTAAGTTGTAGATCAGTAGGCTTGGTAGAATTCCATGGTGGAGTACACCTCCATCATGAAAAATAATGTATGGGACATCATGCCAAAATTGGAAGTAAAATTAGATATGAGTTCTAGGTGGCTCTACAAAATCAAGTATGCTACAAATGATACCATTGAGAAGTTGAAAGTGAGGTTAGTGGCTAGAGGTTTCTCTCTGAAGGAGGGAGTGGACAATGAGGAGACATTTTCTCTAGTTGCTAGATGCACTTCCATTATAATAGTTTAATATATAGGTTTAGTTAAGGGATGGAACATACATTAGATGGATGTTAAGACAACTTTTTTTAATGGTATCATTGAGGGAAAGGTGTATATAAAGTAGTGTCAGGGATTTGAAGTAAATTGGAAAGAATCCTAGTTTGTAGGCTTAAGAAAGCCTTGTATGAACTCAAACAGGGAATGAGAGCTTGGTATTCAAGGATCAACAAATATCTATTAAGTATGGGATTTACCTAGAGTGAGATAGATCCTAATCTATATGATATAGTTGTGGGTTTGATTTGCTCTTTTCGGTACTATATGTAGATGATTTGTTAATTATAGGAGCGGAGCGGCTCATTGCAAGGTGTAAAGTAGATTTAGCTATTGAGTTTGAGATGGACATTGGCTTGATGCATACTTTTTGGATTTGGAGGTTTAGTAGAGACCAAGGAGATTTCCCTTGGGTAACGTAAGTATATAGTTAGGATATTGAAGTGATTCTAGATGGAGGATTGTAGACCTTATGACCACACCAATGATCACTAATTTGGAGAAGGTGACATCTTTAGATTCAATGTTGATTGACCCCACATTGTACAAGCAGTTGATAGGTTCCTTAATGTATTTGGTCAACACTAGGCCAAATATTTGTCTTGCAATGAACACCTTGTCTTAGTTCATGATGGAGCTAAGAAAGGAGCATTAGCTAGCAAAAAACATGTGCTCAGATATTTGAAGGGCACAATGGAATATGGTTTGGGATATCTTGGAGATGGTGAAGGGAAGTTGTAAGGGTATAGACACTCTAATTGGGCAGGTAGTGCAATAGATATGAAGAGAACCTCAGGGTGTTGCTTTACTGTCATGTCCCCTTCTCAGTGACATCTCTCGGAGTACAGGATTGGCCTATCACACGACCCTCGTAGGCCGATAGACTGGATAGAGGGTCACTTCGGAGCTTGGCTCAGCTTCAGTTGGCAGAGTTTGATCAGCAGGCTTTCGTTTGGGCTCGATCGGAGGTTTTTTGCAGAATTGCTATTTTAGCAAGTTTCCTGCTGTGCGCAATGTTATTTTTAGTAGTATGGTTTTGGCTGATCCGAATCACTCTGAAGTTCGTCAAAGATCGGCCTGATCAAATCGGAGCGAGTAACGAGAAATATTAATATTTAATTGCATTGATTAAATATTAATTAATTAATGATTATAATATAACGTTATAATTTTAAATTATAACTTAAGTGATTTCTCACAGAGGGGTGCGCCCATCATCAAAAGGGGCCAGTTGGGCAATTAACGATTATTATGAAATATTTCACGGAGACTATTGAAATATTAAAAGATTAAAATGTGAATATTTCATTAAAACCCTATTCTTAAGGAAATCGCACTTTTCAGCTTATTAGTGGATTTGCCTTGGGTTTTGAGCCATTATGTGATTATTGGATTTTGAGAACTGATCAAATTGATCTGAGCACAGACTTTAGGGTTTGAACTCGACTTCCTTGGGGAACAAGCCATCTCCAGCGGAAAGCAATTCAGAGAGTGTGAAATATCACTTGATCTATTGCCAGCAGAGGTTTTCTCACACAGAGGAAATCATTGATCTTCAGAGTTATTCATTTACTGAGCTTCAGCATATTTCTATCCTTCAGAAGACATCTATTCTTATTGGCGCATCATATCCAGAGACCCAGGCATTAAGTAACAAGGAGGCCGTACATTTATTGAGTGTTGTTTTCTGACATCAGGTCGTACTGTACCAGGCCGTACCAACTGTGTTTGAGCCGTCTTTTTCCTTGGGAAGAGAAACGCCTCTCTTCTTGGCTTCCTATCTTCACCAGAGTGGCGCCCCTGTATCTGGAGTCATCTACCATCATTATCCAAAGGGAGAACTTCTTATTTGCAGCCGTACAATTCAGTTATCAGATCAGATTGTTGTTTTTACCAGGTTCTTTCCATATTGAAAATTCATTGTTTTATTCATTGCATGTATCCGTATTCTTTGTAATCAGAGAAGATCAAAATAAAGATACCGCATCCATATATTCAATCATTGCAGTTATTTAATTTTTATAGAATTTATTTCAATTTCTGCAAAAGTCGTACTCATTCTTTTGTTGTCAAAAACTCAAAAAATTGCAAAACCCAAAACGCCGAAAACATAAAACTACAAAATAATCGACGGGAAACTAGGTTTGCGGTACGAGCTAAATCCCGCCTATCCTTAGTTTAGCCATCACATGCAGTCAGAGGAATTGACACATACGTATTAGAAGACGCAGACGTCTTCGATTGAAAGGCAACGTTAGTTGAGCGGCATGTACCGTAAATCATGGTCGACAGATTTATATCTAGGACAGGATCCCACGTAATGTCAGGATCGTGACGATGCAGGTCTTGCTTGCACTTCGGTAGATATACGCAAGGGCACCATACGACTGAGGTATTGCAAAGAAGCTGACGGCACTACGTAGATTAGCACTGAGACCGGCTACCACATCGATGATGATGGGTGAGGCAGGGTCACGGAGAGCTCCCAGGACAGTGTCACGGACAGCAGATAGGCCTACTAGGCCTACCTTCACGAGACAGGAGCCCGATGAGGCTTTACCAGGTGATGATCACGAGGATTTATTTGCTGATAACCTTATGGCAGCGAACGAGGAGTGGGAGTTGATACCTCCTGCAGTCCGAGAACGGATCTCTTTTGACCGTTTTGTTACACAGAGGCGAGAACACAGCAGGGCTCGACAGGATTGGAGACCCCGGCAGCAGAATAACGATCTCAAACATGCAACTAACAGGCTCAATCTGGTGATGTTTGATGGTAGTGGGAAGATGACAGCCCAAGCTTGGATTAGCAAGCTTGATACATTCCTCACTTTGCGTCCGATGGCTGAGAGAGACGCTATTAGATACGCTACACTGCACCTCGAGGGAGTAGCTTACGACTGGTGGCACCACGGCATGGTGACTTTACAGCACGACAGGATCACCACCTACCAGGAGTTCGTGGATAGATTGGTAGAGAGGTTTGACCGGAAGGATCCGAAAACCTACTTCAGAGACTTAGCACAGTTGAGGCAGAGTGGCAGTCTCGAGGCATATATCAGTGATTTCCAGAGACTATCCGTCATGGTTCCGAGCATATCTGAGAGGAGATTGGTAGTACTCTTTATGGAGGGTTTGACCGAGCCACTGAGAGGCTGTATCAAAGCCTTTGATCCTCCATCATTATAGGAGGCGATGAAGAAAGCACGTAACATGGAGTTCACAGCCCCGTCAAATAAATTCAACTCCAGAGGTTCTTCATCGTTCAGAGATAACAAGGGCTTCAATAAAAACAAGGATAAATCTGATTATAACAAAGACAAATCAGATTATAAAAACGATTCGAAAGGTAAATCAGCGTTCCCACCTTTGGATCGTGAGGCCCTTAATGACCTTCGCAGGAAGAAGCTTTGCTTCTACTGCAAGGGACCGTATGATGCCACCACCATTGTCCTCTAACCTAAGGGCAAGGCAAATCGCTATGTGGGTGATATTTCATGAGGACTCGCATCAGAAAATCTCGAAAGGTTCGTATTCGTATGATTTAGGAGTCGAGGCCCAGAGTCGAGAGCGTAGTAGACGCAGCCCCAGCTTCGTGTTGAGGCCCGCTTGTCTAGCATCCGCGAGAGGGTTCTTCAGCCGTGGTATTGAAGGTGACGAGGGTCATTACCCTATTGGATACAGGAGCCACACATAACTTTATAGATGCTAGATTCGTTGAGAAACGAGGGCTTATCACTGAGGATTTCGAGGGCATCAGAGTCAAAGTGGCAGATGGGTACACTTTGAGATGTGAGCGCATGATTAGAGATCTCCTTGCATGCACGAACAATTATGAGTTCAAGGCAGATTATTACGTTGTTAATATGGGAGATATTGACTTGGTCTTGGGAATGAAGTGGTTACATTCATTGGAGGAGGTTACACTTCGTCTCAAAGACATGGAGATCCGTTTTGAGGTCGACGGGAAGACACACATACTTAAGGCAATACGGGACAGCGACCTTAAAACAATTTCTTTCCGCCGAATGGAGCGGCTCATGCATCATGACATGGTAGAGTGGGCTGCAGAGTGTCATTTAGCACCTTTACAGGAGGGACAGCAAAAGACAGAGTATCATCCGGGCATTCAGCAGTTGAGAATTAAGCATGACAAGGTGTTCAGTGATATTCCGCCAGGTAGACCTCCAGATAGAGGGATAGAGCACATCATTGAGCTCGAGGAGGGTGCGAAACCCGTTATGATAACTCCTTACAGGCATCCTAAAAGATTAAAGGATGAGATCGAGAAGACTATAAAGGAGTTACTTGCTATGGGTCACATTAGACCAAGCAAATCACCGTTCGCTTCTTCTGTTGTATTGGTAAAGAAGAAGGATGGAACGTTGCGCATGTGCAATGATTACAGGGTCCTGAATAAGAGGACAATAAAGAACCGATACCCGATATCGAGGATTGATGAGCTTATTGATGAGCTCCATGGTGCCTGTTACTTCACAAAAATTGATTTACGGGCGGGTTATCATGGTCCAGAGTCCGTGGGCAGACATAGAAGGGCAGCCTTGGTCTCATTTGTGGGCACTTGAGGTTGTGAAGAATTACCCATTTGGGCTCACTAGCAGCACCCGACCACTTTTAGGTCCTGATAGGCAGGAGTTTTCATTCCACCGGTAGGGAGGGTTAGATGATCTTGGTATTCTTCAATGATATTCTCATATATAGCAGGACTTGGCAGGAGCACTTGGCTCATCTGGAGACAGTGTTGAGCATCTTGGAGAGGGAGTCCTTGTACGCCAAGGAATCCAAGTATGACTTGGGAATGACCGAATTGCTATATCTTGGTCATATTATCAGTACAGATGGAGTGCGCATGGATCCTAAAAAGATCCGCGCCATTATTGATTGGCCCACACCGGCAAACCTGACACAGTTGAGAGGGTTTCTCGGTTTGTGTGGATTCTACCATAGGTTCGTGAATGGTTATTCACGACATGCAGCCCCGATGACAGATTTGATGAAGAAGGGGGCATTTG